>OX328013.1:41998092-42193081 GCA_946811545.1 Netelia fuscicornis | reverse complement strand
TAAACGGCTCGCTCTTTTCCCGAATCGTGTGTCCTACGACGAACGACTCACTTGTCTCTCCCCCCTCTCCATGATTCTTGGTTCAACTCAAAAGAAACTTTCAACTCGCGTTAGGCGAGTCGATCGTATCGCGCTGAACGCTCGAGCACGTAAACTTTACACCGTGTATTATGCATCTAGTATGCACGCGTGGCATGTCGAGGTGGCTTTAAATCGATTTTGCACGTAAACGTATCGATTGCTGACAGCTAAAAGAGCGCGAGATTCGTTATCTTCCGCGTTTAACGACGCTCGTTACGCCCTTTTCACTGTTGGAAAAACCAAGCTAGGGCATATGGATATTCGGACATGCGTGTATAATATATAATATGTGCGAAATCGATTAGACTTCTTTGACATGCACGCACGTCCCTCTAACGATATTATGTATATATATATATATATATATATCACGTCTTATATATCGCACTATATATATGCTATAAGTATTATGATATTTATATTATATATATTATATTATATTATATTTTATGATATTGTACTATATTATATTATATTTTATGATATTGTACTATATTATATTATATTATATTATATTATATTATATTATATTATATTATATTATATTATATTATATTATATTATATTATATTATATTATATTATATTATATTATATTATATTATATTATATTATATTATATTATATTATATTATATTATATTATATTATATTATATTATATTATATTATATTATATTATATTATATTATATTATATTATATTATATTATATTATATTATATTATATTATATTATATTATATTATATTATATTATATTATATTATATTATATTATATTATATTATATTATATTATATTATATTATATTATATTATATTATATTATATTATATTATATTATATTATATTATATTATATTATATTATATTATATTATATTATATTATATTATATTATATTATATTATATTATATTATATTATATTATATTATATTATATTATATTACATTATATTATATTATATTATATTATATTATATTATATTATATTATATTATATTATATTATATTATATTATATTATATTATATTATATTGTATTGTATTGTATTATATTATATTATATTATATTATATTATATTATATTATATTGTATTGTATTGTATTGTATTATATTATATTATATTATATTATATTATATTATATTATGTCATATCATATATTATATTATATTATATTATATTATATTATGTCATATCATATATTATATTTTATTATATTGTATTATATTATTATATGCGATATTATATATATATATTTGGTTGCAGAATTTGCTATATATATATAGCTGTATATAGATCGTGATATATGTATACAAATATAATATGATATGAACGTATGATAAATTAGTAGGGCAGAAAAAATAGGAGCATTTAACGTTCGTACATAAGCGTTGAGTTTTTTATTACGTGACTCATTGGCATGTTTTATATACACATTCGTGCCGGTGTTAATTCATTAAACGTTATTTTCAGCACACCCGTTATATTTTTAAGCTTGTTGCTCAAATGGGTCACGTGGTATATCACGAATTCGATTTAAAAATAGACACCCGGTATAAGACACCCGAAAACTGAACAACGCTAGCATGCAGCACTTGGAGAATATTTTTATTGTACGAGCACAATATATGGGGCGTTCCGTGTCATATCGATCATAATTTTTTCGACAGTTATTTCTTATTCTTAGTTCTAAACAAAATGTTTTAAAAATAGAACAATTCAATCCTCAACTGAAAATACCTGAAAATAAAATTATCCTTTATTTACAAAAATCTGAAGATAAATAAATTGTCCGTAGAAGCTAATTACAGTTCACTGTTTCTTTCTTTTTTTTTTTAAGGAATCGAAAATTTTGTAAACACGTCGACGATGAATTTATTCAATAATTTAGATCGATGAGAAAATTAAATTACCAATCGAACAATCGAAGTGAAACGCCCCGTATACGTATGCACGTGTTTATTATACGTATATACGAGTTTACCGAAAGGGTGTAAGGGACTCGAAGGCTGGAACCGCGTGTGATTTATGTTCTCGAGTGGCGGTCGTTAGCGAGACGGCTAATTAAAGCCGCGTTAGCCTTGACAGAGGCAAAGTGGAAAAGTGGCAGTGTTAAGGCTCCTCGTACGTGGCACAAAAAAGAAACGAATATATTCATCTTTCTCACCCACCTTTCTTATCCGCGACGATTATCGTCGTCGTAACAAACGCGAATCTGTCGAACTTAACGAAGAAAGTTAAAACCTCCTGAAATACGTTTATTCTCTTTCTTAAAAACGTTTCTATCGAAACGATAACAAAATTAATCGCGTGAACGATTCGACATCGATAAGAAAACGACGTTTCCTTACGCGTGTACATTTTTCCAATGATAGGGAAACTTCTGTAAAAAACTATTTTTTCCTTTACTCGTCGCGAGAATAATGAATAGTCGTTTGAAGAAAAAATCATAATAATAATATCAGTGCCAACGATCATCGACTTGAACTTCTTGTCGAGGCGTTATTGCCGAGTCATTCTCCATCGACGTGATCGCGAAAGATCGTTTTATAAACACGTTGCCATCGGCGAGGTACTTCGTCATTAAGACAATCACGATGCTTGGTTAAAGTCTCGCTTCGTTTACCATACGGTAATATCCTTACGTTGACCTTGAGACGTTGATTATCGAGAGAAATCTGAAGGATGTAGCGATGGGGAGATGATTCGCGGTAAAAGTCAAGGAAGTTCGGTCATTGCCGCGTTAGTCACGAGTAAACTTTCATGCGAAATAAGAAATAAAAACGCGCAATCATATTTTGCATTTCAAACTTTTATTCATAAACGACAATTTATTAAATTTTCGTTCAATTATTATTTGATTAAAATCAAATTCGTATCAATTAATAATTTTTTTTTATTTTATTGAATTTTACGAAGATTTATCCATATCTGCGGTTTTGATTCACGGCAAAAGTCAAGGAAGTTCGGTTATTGCCGCATTAGTCACGAGTAAAATTTCATGCGAAATAAGAAATAAAAACGCGCAATCATATTTTGCATTTCAAACTTTTATTCATAAACGACAATTTATTAAATTTTCGTTCAATTATTATTTTATTAAAATCAATTATTCGTATCAATTAATAATCCTTTTTTTATTTTATAAAATTTTACGAAGATTTATCGTTATCTGCGGTTTTGATTCGTGATAAAAGTCAAGGAAGTTCGGTCATTGTCGCGTTAGTCACGAATAAACTTTCATGCGAAATAAGAAATAAAAACGCGCAATCATATTTTGCATTACAATCTTTCATTTATAAACGACAATTTATCAAATTTCCGTTCAATTGATATCTGATTAAAATCAATTATTCGTATCAATTAATTATTCTTATTTTATCTTATTGAATTTTACGAAGATTTATCGATATCTGCGGTTTTGATTCGTGATAAAAGTCAAGGAAGTTCGGTCATTGCTGCGTTAGTCACGAGTAAACGTCCTGTGAATTAATAAATAAAAAAAAACGCGCAATGATAGTTTGCATTTCAAACTTTTATTCATAAACGACAATTTATCAAATTTTCGTTCAATTATTATTTGATTAAAATCAATTATTCGTATCAATTAATAATTCTTTTTTATCTTATTAAATTTTACGGAATTTCACTTATTGAATTTTACGGATTTATTCCGCATCTGCGGTTTTTAAAAATATTTTATTGGATCGATGGAAAACCCGAGCCACGCAATATGATGTCACTTAAATGAAATTTCATTAGCCATTGCTTATTATAACGAACATTTAGCGATAAATCTCCCCCCCCCCCTCTCTCTTTCGACCGAGAAACTTCCTACATTGGAAATCAATGAATTTCAGTGACGAGCTTGACTCACGACTTCTGCGCAAGTCCTACGTATAGATATATGCAATATTATGTGATATATGATATATTAAGTATATATATAGTACAAATGAAAAGCTCGCTTGGCTTATGCGAAAAGACTCTCGTCGTGGCATAGAGGACCCACATCGCGGTTGCCACGTGTACCACTTTGCGTATCATGAAACTCTTGGACACACGTTTATACCCCCACGAGATGTCCTACGGTGATACACGAGCTTCTAACTCCGCTTCGTAGAACACCGGTGCCACCGGTTTTCTCTATTTTACCACTACGACACGTATTTCGCCTGGTTTATGTTTAAACTAAAACACGACTAGAGCCCCCAACCCTCTGCTATTCATCTCGTTTCATGGAAATCCACGAAATTCTCGAGTATAAGTATTTTTTTCCCTTCGAGTAATTTATATCATCATTTTCCGAATTTAAATTTGACAAAATGATATATTTGCATTTTTATTGGGAAATGAGTAAAAAAAATTGTTTTTAACCAAAATAACCAAGAATTTATTTAGTTATAATATATATTTATATCAGTTGTGCAAAATTCCATCAAATTTATAACAAAGAGTTTAAAAAAATCAAGAAAAAAGCGTTTTCGTTCGATCACTGAAGTTAAGCAGCATTGCGCGCGGTCAGTACTTGGATGGGTGACCGCTCCGGAATACCGCACGTCACTAGCATTGCTTTTTTTTGTTTTTCAAAGTTAAGCAGAGTACACAAATCCCGGAAAATTCATCGACACATTCAAACTCACGCCTTATAACCGTTGCAAACATAAAACGTCACAAAAAACAGTATGTTCAACTTAATGCAAGGAATACACATAGTTAAGAAAATCTGAAAAGAAAGACTGTTAATTTATTTTGTTATAACACATATTTATATCTCTTGTGCAAAATTCCATCAAATTTATAACAAAGAGTTTAAAAAAATGAAGAAAAAAGCGTTTTCGATCGATCACTGAAGTTAAGCAGCATTGTGCGCGGTCAGTACTTGGATGGGTGACCGCTTAGGAACACCTTGTAGTTGGCATTTTTTTTCAACATTAAGGCAGTATATGCAAATCGTTACATCATAGCCCGTCAAATTCATCGACAAACTCAAACCCACGCCTTATAACCATCGCAAACACAAAACGTCACAAAAAAAATGGTTCCTTATCGACGACAATCATCGACATACGACCACGACGAGACTTTTTTTCCGTGTCGCAATGACGTTGCTAAAACGAATGTTCGATACGTTCTTTACGATTGTTGGCATCTCGCCCTAGATCGCGCCTCTCTCTCTCTGATCGTTCTCAATTCGACGAATTAATATTCCGCGGTTCAACGCGCTCTACATAACGTATAAGCTGTTTGATGACGTCGATGTCCCCGAAAGTTTTCCTTCCCCAGAGAATCGAGATGATATTTACTCTTGTACGCGGCTCAACGGTTTCTCTTCCCCGACTCACGTCCCTCGCTCATTCCCTCCCCCTGACCTCCTCCTCTTCCAGGCTGCCATTCCTATGCGTCAAGAGGTAAACCGCGATGTCATCTCGCGAGCGCGTCATTAGAGTAATTACCTACGACCCCTCTCAGCGCAATTCGGAATCTCCGCATCGTCTCGTGTGTCACTCATCCCTCCTCCACCCAACCCTTCTACACACTCCCACACCCTCTTCCTCCCCATTCACCCCGCACACCACCCCCACTTCCCTTCGACTCGCTTCACGCGCTCCATCGCCTCGTTGGTTCGGAGTTTCCGCGCTAATTCATTTGCTTCAAACTTCCCGCAGGGTATAGGGAGTAAATATGTATACGCGATGTATAGGAATCGTCTATGGGGCGTTCCGTGTTCGTTATGGTGAAAATTTGTTTTTTTTTTTTCAAATTTAATATTTACGATAAGTTTTCTTCGACTCGAGAACGATTTCGATTTACTGCAAACTTCCCGCAGCGTATAGGAAGTAAATGTATATATGCGATGTATACTTATCGTCTATGGGGCGGTCCGTGTTCGTTATGGTGAAAATTTGTTTTTTTTTTCAAATTTAATTTACGATAAGTTTTCTTCGACTCGAGAATGATTTCGATTTACTGCAAACTTCCCGCAGCGTATAGGAAGTAAATGTGTATATGCGATGTATACTTATCGTCTATGGGGCGTTCCGTGTTCGTTATGGTGGAATTTTGTTTTTTTTTTTTCAAATTTAATATTTACGTTAAGTTTTCTTCGACTCGAGAACGATTTACTGCAAACTTCCCGCAGCGTATAGGAAGTAAATATGTATATGGGATGTATACGTATCGTCTATAGGGCGTTCCGTGTTTGTTAAGGTGAAATTTGTTTTTTTTTTATTTTCAAATTTAATATTTACGATAATTTTGTTTCGCCTCGAAAGCGATTTCGATTTATTTCAAACTTTCCACAACGTATAGGAAGTAAATGTGGCCCCATGCATCGCATACTTATCGTCTATGGGGCGTTCCGTGTTCGCTATGGTGAAATTTTGTTCTTTTTTTCAAATTTAATATTTACCATAATTTTGTTTCACCTCGAAAACGATTTCGATACATTTATATCGATTATAGAAAAGTTATGAATGTTATGTAAATTGTTTTTTTTTAATTCGCTCCATAATATAAAATTGTATCGAGTTAAAAATTAGATATATTTTTTCCCGCATAAATATCGTCAATTTTCATAAAATTTTGTTTTTTTTTTACACATTGTCATTTTACAGCATGTTTGAAGAATTCACGAGGGACTCTGCTATAAAAAATTTCGAAAAAGTGAAAATTCGAACGAACGAGGTTCGAATCGGCGCGAAACGTGTCGTATAATTTTCGTACCGTATCTATATCTGTATATACGATAGAGCGAATCCGCGAGGATATGATTGTGAGACTTATTGTTAGTACTAATCAAATAATCACGAGAGAAACTCGCGCAGCATCGGTCTTTCGACGTCCAATTTCGGTAATTAATCATCGATTGGGTTCCCGCTTGAATTATCGCCCAGCACCGAAAGACGAACCGAGAATCCCGTCGATGTTCCCATTGAATGGAAAAAAGAAATTACGTTTTTTTTTTCGTCATTTTTTATTTATTTTCGTTTCTCTTTTTTTTCAATCGCGCCAAATCGCGTCTCGATCATACGAATTTCTCGCTTCTCTCGCCATCGTCCGTTCGGCACTTCGCTCTTCGCGGCTGTACAGCTTTATATGCACAAAAATCCATCTCTTTGTCATGTACGCGCGTTTATCATATCTATATCTATCGACAGATTTTTTTTTCACTTCTGTTAAAGCCACGCTCTCGTTCCAATGCGCACCGTCAGCAAAAATGCTTCTCCGAACGCGCCGCTCTGCAAATTCGCAAACGACCGAAAGAGACACGCGCAAAAAAAACGGAAAATTCTAACAAAAAAAGAACAGAAAATAAAGCAGGCTCTCGCGGTGGTTGAAAAAAAAGGAATCGGATAATGGAAACATTTTTGCTGTCACTCGTCGAGATATCGAGTATCCCGGGTTACACGAAACAGAGAGAGAGAGAGAGAGAGAGAGAGACAGATCAGGAGGTGGGGGAAAAGGTGGATAGCGAGACAGAGAGAAAGAATTTTTTTTTTATATTTCATCTCGTCAACCTCTCTAGGCACGAATGCGAATAATATTCCGAAAAGCTTCGGATATTCCAACGTTTTAAAAATAAATGACGTATACTATTGTTTATTTCTGTCGTATATCGTACCTAAAATGCTACGGATATAAATTGAAAGATAACTAGGATGGAAGGATCTCTGAATCGTTTGAATCTCCAGGATGGATAAAAATGAAGAAACGGTACAGAGAAGGCAAGAGAGAGAGAGAGAGAGAGAGAGAGAGAGAGAGAGAGAGAGAGAGAAAGAGAGAGAGAGAGAGGATACTCGGTTCTGCTTCGCGAATGTTCTGCTTCGATTAATTTTTCCATCTTTCATTTCTCCGGTTTCATACGTAAATATAAATATGTATATCGCCGTCGATATGTATTATGCAATTTCCTACGCACGTGGTAAATAAATGGAAATATTTAAAAAAATAGATCAAAAATTGATAATTTGAAAAATATTCTCGATCGCTTTTTCGTGAATTATTCACCGAATGTTATCATCTCTGTATTTCGGTCCATTAAAAGCTTGACACGTTTTTGACGTCACTAATTCGTCACGGATATCGCATTATCGTTTGATATCGGTCGATTGTCATTTTTCATTTTTTTAATTTATTATCGACGCGCGATATAATATTGAAAGCTCGAGTAAAATGAAATTTGCAGTTCGAAACACGATACACAATTTCCATCCTTTTTAATCTTTTTCGTGTGAACCATTATTGATTATTGTTATATTTTTTATTCTTATATTGGTTTATTGGTATTAATTAATATGCATTACTTCTTGACACGATAAATTTTTTAATTAAATTTTAACTTTCTATATTTCGACAAATTTTACGATTTTCTCTAAAAGCGTATTTTTTCAACGAGCTTAGAGCTTTAAAATCTTCTCAAACAATATGCTCGTTATTGATTCTCTTATAAACAAAATTAAAAAAGAAAAAAACAAACCTACTCGTAAAATTTAAATGTTTTCTAAATATTCGTCAGATAAAAAAAATTGCGAAACAATCTCAAATTATCACAGTATTGTTACGTAACTGGGTCTCATAATCAAACTGTGTCAAGTAATTAGTATTCAGGCATTAATTACTCACCTAGAATCGCAGCCTGAGGAAGCCATTTTCTTACAAGAAGATTGGCCGGTTTGTTCGGCAAATCTTCTGCCTCCCATTTCCAAATAATTTTTCTGGGCAAACTACCAAGAACTTTCAAGATCGTTTGCAATTTCTCCTTCGGCATGGTCGCGGCCTTGATCATCGATCCAAGACTGAAATACAAGACACCTTCGCGAGCGTCATCGAGGTATCGTTGAAGATCGTTCGGCAGAGGTTCGTGATCCGAGGTAAGATGAATCCCTCCAATCTCGACAATGTTAGGAAGATTCGGCCTCGAGCCATGAACAGAAAAGTGCGTGTTCGTAAGAACGAGCGCGGTCTCACGGGCGATTTCGCTCAAGGGCGGAACGCCGGGGCCAAAGACCTCATCGACGATCTTCTGCGTCGGTGCGTTATTATCGTATTCGTACAGAAATTTCAAAATCGGTACGGTCAAAGCGTTCATCGTTCTCTCAAAAAACGTCATTTCTGGACCAAAACCCTGAAAAATCGTCGGTACGTAACTCGGATTGTCGTCATTCATGAGACGCTGATGTATCCAAGGCATCAGCTGATGCGACGATAAAGCTATAAAGGGTGCCTTGAAACGATGCACGAAGCCCAAAAAGCAATCGTTATTGAAACCCTCGGTGATTATCAGATCAAATTTGGCGTCTGATTTAATCAATTGTTGAACTTCCGGATTGTTAAGTCCTCTTTGACAAGCCTCGACTCCCCAACTTCGCAAAAGAAACATTTCTTGAAACATGCTGATCGGTGAATGATGTATCATTGTCAAATCTATGACGTTTTTGAAAATCACGGCATTGTTGGTCAGCAAACTTATGTCCCGATAATTCGGCAACGGTGAACTCGTTCGATTGTCACGTGGAAAAAACGAGATTACCGTAAGTTCGTGACCGCGACGAGCCAGCTCTTCGAGCAACGGACGAAACACGTCGAAGTGACTTTTTCCAGGATGCGCGAAAGCACCGAGAATTCGCAATTTTTTGAAAGGTGTCGATGAAGGCATTCCAAGATTCAACGAAGATTCAGTAGGCGAGGCACATCGCGCGAATCCCACGAGAAATAAGCAAGACAGTGCCAAAATTAACCGTTTCACAGACATTTTTTCGTTTCGTATCAAACTTTCTCGAAAATTTTGATGATTTACGTCGATAAATCTTGAAAATTTTTATCCGATTTTGTTTCGAATTTTATTTAGACAATGCTAATAAATAATTCGATGATTTGGGCTTTTGATTTATTGATTTTTTGATTTACCGATTTTTCATTTGATTTTTTGATTTAGCGAGTTGTCATTTGATTTTTTGATTTACCGATTTTTTGTTTGTTTTAACGCTGTAAGCCAAATTCTAGGAACGTATATATCGATGGAAACAGGTGTGCTCGAGGCAAGTATACTTTCACTCTACGCGATATATAGTTCACGAACAGCCCTCTCGGATTTCGCGAGAATTTAATACGATCGCCTTGTACACCAGCGCGCGTTCAACCGTCGAGAGTAAACGCGATGACCCAGACGACTCACGAACGACTGGTGATTCCTGGTGGCTGGCCGAACCACGAGGAGACTATGTAATGACGACTCGACGGATCATAAGTACAAAACGCCCCACTCTCCTAATAAGTCTTCCAACGGTAGACGGAAGGCTAATGTAAATTGGATTAGGCGAGTTATTTCCGTTCGCGATGGCAACGTACGCGCCGCAGGCCTTTTTCACGAGTCAATCTAGCAACTTGTACCTCGCGAATCTTTCTAGAAGCTATTATTATATGTTTATATATTTTTCAAAAGATTTTTCTCTCTTGCTATTTAATTTTTTCCTTCGAATAAAAAAAAAATTGAGTGGATTTATAAATTTGTTTAAAAAGTCAAGATCGTTAATTTGGTTTTATAAATATATTTTTTAATTGATTGATTAATATTAATTTAACAGTTAAGTAATGTTGAGAGATTTTTTTAATTGACTAATTACATTTTATGCAAATTGTTTTTTTTCAATCGTGTTTTATGTAATCGAATCGTTATCACAAATTTATTTTACTTCAATGAGAATTCAGGGAGTCAAATCGACCGATGAATATCGTAATTCTTGAACCTTTCTAGAAATTATTATCGTACGTTTGTCTATTTTTCAAAAGATTTTTCTCTCCTGTTATTTAATATTTTCCTTCGAATAAAAAAAAATTGAGTGGATTTAAAAATTTGTTCAAAAAATGAAGATCGTTAATTTGGTTTTATAAATATATTTTTTAATTGATTGATTAATTTTAATTAAACAGTTAAGTAATGTTGAGAGATTTTTTAAATTTATTAATTACATTTTATGCAAATTGTTTTTTTTTTCGATCGTGTTTTATGTAATCGAATCGTTATCACAAATTTATTTTACTTCAATGAGAATTCAGGGAGTCAAATCAATCGACGAATATCGTAATCGTCGAACCTTTCTAAAAATTATTATCGTACGTTTATCTATTTTTCAAAAAAAAAATTCTCTCCTGCTATGTAATTTTTTCCTACGAATAAAAAAAATTTGAGTGGATTTAAGAAATTTTAAAAATAGTTAATTTCGTGAATTTGGTTTTATAATTATATTTTTTAATTGATTAGTTAATTTACATTAAACAATTAAGTAATGTTGACATATTTATTACATTTTATGCAAATTATTTTTTTTTCGATCGTGTTTTATGTAATCGAATCGTTATCACAATTTTATTTTACTCCAATGAGAATTTAGAGAGTCAAATCGATCAACGAATATTGTAACTCTCGAATCTTTCTAGAAATTATCACCGTATGTTTGTCTATTTTTCAAAAGATTATTCTCCCCTGCTAGTTAACTCTTTGCTTTGAATAAAAAAAATTGAATTTATTAAAAATTTTTTTTAAAAACTCAAAATTGTTAATTTGATTTTATAAATATATTTTTCAATTGATTGATTAATTTTAATTAAACAGTTAACTAATGTTACGAGATTTACAAAATTCATTAATTACATTTTATGTCAATTCTTTTTTTCCGATCATGTTTTATCTAATCGAATCGTTATCACAATTTTACATTACTCCAATGAGAATTTAGGAATTCAAATCGATCGACAAATATCGTAAATCTCTAATCAACGAGTGATAGGTATTGTATCGTGACACTCGGTCGTTATCTCATTTTCTCCGCCAAAAATTATTATAAAAATTGAGATAATACCTAACTCTAGAATTTTTACTGATAAATCAAACGAAAGAATGAAGACGAAGAGCGATAAGACCAAGCTGTTGAAGTAACTTGTCTCCATCGCGTGTATGTCAAGACGTAATACTTCGAATTATTCAATGATGACACCACTGTGCCGAGTCATGTTTTCCTCCAAAACTATTTATCTCGTTTATACAAAACGCGACCATGACACAGTACTTTTTTTTATAATAGAACAACTTCAAACCCCCAATTTTCAAAAAATAACTCGCGTTAACTCCGTCGTTGCATGCACAATGAATCGTACGGTCGAGCTTCAAGGTCGAAGAACAAAAAAAAAATTTATATCGAAAAATGAGAAATAATTTTTTTTTAATATTTTGCACATTTCCAATCCACGAACGATTTTTTTTCCACTCGCGACACGTTCGTTTTCGCAAAATTTGTTCTTCGATCATTTTCTTCGTAATTTTTATTTATTAACGAAAATGCAAATGATTATTTATTGCTATCTAGACAGCAAATTATAATTTGAAACGTAACAAAAAAAATTAACGGAAATGAAAATTTATACGTTTTTGTTTTCAAGCACGTGTGACTAATTTTAGCAATTGGACACGCCCACTTTTCTTCGCTAATTTAGAACGACGCTCTGTCTCTCTTGATCCGATCAATTCTAAATTTAATTCAGTTAGTGTTTTGGTTTTTTTCCATCGCATCGTCGACCGTGTAAGTAGCGTTGTTTATCTCGCGAATGTTATCGCGAATAACCGATAGTTCTTAACATACCGGACGAGCGAGTATGAGCAACTGATTTGCGCAGCTATACGCGACGTGACTAGGGATTTTGATTTGATTACGATGTATGAACCGTGTCAGTTGTGGAGACTGAACGAACCAACAACGATTTTCATGAAAATTTTCATGAAAATTGACAGGAGAATTATCATTACCGTACATATTTTTTACGTTTATTTCAGTGAGAACGTACGTATTTTTTTATTCTTATTAGAATAAATTATTAGAAAATTGACAGGAGAATTATCATTACCGTACATATTTTTTACGTTTATTTCAATGAGAACATACATTTTTTTATTCTTATTTGTTTATGATATTTTGATAATTTAAACAAAAATAATTTCTCATTTTTAGTTTTTCGATTAAATTTTCGTCGTTTTTTCTGTTTTAATTTCACACTTTTCTATTATCAAATTCACAATCAATCTTTATGGTATTTTGATAATTTAACCGCCAGTTATTTTTTATTTTCAGTTTTTAGATTAAATTTTTCTTGTTTTATTGTTCCACTTTCTATTATCAAACTTACAATCAGTCGAGTTCTCTCGTCGCTTATCGATTCTTCGTGGCGTTACGTTATCTTCCTCGGGATTTTTCGAGATATCGAATGAATAGAAAATTATTACACATTATTTCGGGAGTTGATAATAATGAAAATTTTTCAACCGACCTAAATAAATATCAATCTCGTTTTCGTCGCTCTTGTCTGATATTTCGAACTTTGGCTAATGACTTGTCTCGTAAATTCGCATGAAGAATAGACACGTGTCACACATGTGTGTGTGTGGGTGTTACATAAATTATTCAGCAGTGATGCAACGTGCGAGTGAAGACAAAATAATTATCAAACCAAAACGTATAACCGAGAAATATTAAATTTTGTACGTAAATATGCTTTCCAAAATTTCCATTTAATAATCCTCGTCTTATTTATTCACCTAAAAAAAACAAGAATTTTAATCTTAAGCTCATGCTTTATGTAATTTTTACTACGTTTTTTTTACAAAAACGTTTGTTTGTACGAAACAAACATACGATACGCGATAATTACGCCACGTCCGGATATCCCACCTACCAAAACATTTAACAACCTTGCGTCAATATTATCTTTCATCAAGATAAATTCTTTGAATCCAATAGAAATTTCTCGATTATCGCGATAAATTCCAATATTACGGAATTAAAATTCCATTAATAATTGTCACTGTTGTCGAACTGTACAAAATATTTCATTAATTAACTCGTAATTCGAGTATAATTAATAAATATGTTTCAATTACGAGAATAAACACGCCCGCAGCGATGACAAAGTGCCAAAAAAAAAAAAAAGAAGAAAGAGGAAAAAGAAGAAGAAAAAAGTAACAAAAAAAAATGAAAGAAATCGGATACGCGTGATCACCGAGTGGAATATTTTCTCGTTTAGCCGACCCTCGTACGTATTATCCCCCTGCGTCGTTTCGACGCCCCTCGCATTATGTTCTCTGTCGCTGGGGGTTGTACCGAGGAGTCTCGTTAAATATATTCCGTACAACGTATCAAGTCGTAAAGCAGCACGCAATGTCGTCGAGGTGATCATTATTATTATTATTATTATTATTGTTTTTTTTTTATTTATGACAACGATAATAGTCGTAATTGCAATTGCCATTATTATTATCACACGCGATACGATACCGCGAGTCTAATATTTTCTAGGCTAATACATAAGCGTTCGATCGAATATTTATGTTTCCAGGTTGCTCCGTATTATCAGCGAGTTAGGCTCGTTCGATCGTAGAGAATCGACGACGCACACGACAATGATACATCGATTCGATGTAACGACGAATAACGAGGAATCGGTAATTCGTCGAGTCGCACGAACGACCATGGGCATAAAAGTATCGTCGCTATCAAACGAATTTCTTCATTTTTTAATTGGAATTTCGTTCAATTCTGGAATAAAAACGGCTGAAAGTTATAAATTGATAACGTCGAGATTGTGTAAATACAGTTTATGCTTTTTTTAATTCACTTTCGAATGTATTGTTCAACCCGACTTTCATTAATTATGAAAAGGTTAGAAGGTTAGATATTAGGTTAGGTTAGATTAGACAAACCCAAACCCGACTTTCATTAATTATGAAAAGGTTAGAAGGTTAGATAAGTTGTCAAAGGTGTGAAAGTTGAAGGAGGTCAAAGGGTTGAATAATAATTAAAAAGAAAAAATTGAAATACAAGAAAACTGTGACTAGAGGCAAGTTGGGCATTTCCGTTGGGGAAAGAACACGAGGAGATTGTTACTAGCGTATGCGAAGATTGGAAAGCTCTGTTCGCGATGCGATAAATAAGAAGAGGGGCTTTGCCGCGCTACTTCATCCGGATAGATTACGTTACCGCGAGAAGAGATTGTAGGAGATAGCAAGAGGGAGTAAACGTAAGGGTGAGATAGATAGAAAGGGAGAGAGAGGCGCCCTTGTATAACTACAAAGACTTTACTCGGACTATTCACGAATTTGTATCTATTTCACAGTGACACACAAGGTTCTCCATAAAAATCGTAATACGCGTTATAAAATATTTCCTTCCTCCTTTCTTTTGTCTTATACTCTTTTGCTTTTTTTTCATCCCGACGAATTTACGATTACATAAAATTCGAGACGTCGCGGACGAAGAACGCCGCCTAATAGTAAAAAAGAGCCGGTCATGGTATAACGCACGCGTAATTATCCCTATAGTGGCTAAGATATATTTTCCCTCGTATATATACAGGGTGAATTTCATAAGGTGTAACAGACTTTGTTTCAAGATAGATGGGATCATTACAAACAAAAGTTGCAAATATACATTAGGGATATTTTTAATAGTTTACGAGATATGCGTTTTTAAAGTTGGTCCAATCAGAGCGCGCCGAGAAGCATTGGGGCCGCCCACTCCCCGGTCTAACAGCCAATGGCTGAGAAATAAAAATGAGTGCGTAATAATATAATAAATAAAATTCACTGATCTGAATTTTGCAACCCGAAATGTAACGCCCTACCCTGTACTATCTCTACGGCTAGGGCGGGAGTGGGCGGCTCCAACGCTTCTCGCTCTGATTGGTCCAACTTTAAACATTTATATCTCGTAAACTATTAAAAATATCCCTAATGTATATTTGCAAATTTTGTTTGTAATTATCCCATCTACCTTAGAATAAAGTCTGTTACACCTTATAAAATTCATCCTGTATATATATATGTATATGGATTAATCATAACAAAAGCGCGGTGAATTTTGCGCAGGACATTGCAGCGTCGTTTCTCGAGGAGAGTAAAAGAATCTTGAGACATAAATACACGCAGAGATATATATATATATATATGTAAATATACAGAAAGAAGGCAAAAGCAGTTGAAACATATATAATTTTGCAAGCCACTCCGCGGCTTGCCACTGTAGCATCGCCCATCTCGCAACTTCTTCCTCGACAGTTCTCTCATAAAAGTTAATAAGCCGGGGTTTGTTGATCCTCGGAAAATTGCGACCGTGCTCCCACCACCGTCTCCCTCTCTCTCTCTCTCTCTTCCTCTCCTCCTATCTTTCTTCTTTTTCTTTCCACCCCCTCCCTCATTCACTACGCAACATTTTATGCCGCACTTCTATTCTCCGTTACGAGCCCCGAGACGTAGACCGCCTGTGCTATCCACCCCGTCCCTCCTTCATCTTCTTCTATCACACACACTCTCTCTCTCTCTCTCGCTCCCTCTCTCTTCAGGATCGTCTACGTGCCCTTTTTTGTAACTTCGCGTAGATTTTCTCCACGTACCGAAATCCTTCTCGCTCACATCCTCGTCCTTTGATCCCTTTGTCTCTTTTGTTAAGGTTCTTTGTTTTTTTTTATTCCTCTTCTTCTTCTTCTTCTTCTCTTCTCGTATAGTGTTGTTTTTTTTTGTTTTTTTCATCGTCAGAATTACTCCCGCCCCCTGGTATACATTCACTGCAAATTGGTTACATGAAAACCCCCTTCGAACGAGCCTGGGAGGAACGATGCTCGGCCGAGACTGAGTTCGTAAAACGCGATCTACGAATGTTTTTTGTATATATATATATATATATATATATAGGAGGGATGTGCATTACGCGATGCATTTACGCGACAGTTTTATCGAAACTTACGAGTGAAAGAGAGAGCACCGTTGCTGTTGAAGATAAACGCTTTTTAATCGGAAAAAAGAAACAATTCTCGTCACGAATTTCTATAAACTTTGATAAACTCGGAGAAAAAGGAAAACAAGCAAAAGTGATACGAATCGGGACAAAAACGGAAGGATCCGACAATTAATACCAAAGTGAACGCGCAACTGACAACTTCGATATCTCAAAGCTCGTACTTTCTCGGGAAAGTCGGGAAGTAAAAATTCTTTTTGACTTCCCGATTTTTCTCTTTCGCTTTTTTTTTCGTTCGTTCGTTCTCTGCGGTATTAACCGTGTGCTGTCTAATACCGCGACGTTAGAGCGCGTGAAATACGATGAGAATGTTTGAGCAATAAAAGAGAGTAACAAAGGGAGAAGAAGAAGAAGAAGAAAGAAAAAAAGAAAACAATTTACAACAAAAGATAATCTCTCGCCCGCCAGTTACGCGTTTCGCGCAAAGATTTTATCCCGACTCGAGCTTAGAGACCGCACATGCGCCGATCTTCGGACGGAGCACACGATAGCGCACCAGCTTCCACCTAGCTTCCTTTTTAGACCCGCTAATTACGGCGCTCGTTATGCCTTCATGGCTCGAGGATACACGCTCGTGAGTAAACTCGTAAACATCCCTCTCGCACACACAAGCCCCGTTTGGCTCGGATGCTCAAAGAGAGACACAAAGAGAGAGAGAGAGAGAGAGACAAAGAGAAAGAGAGAGAGAGAGAGAGAGAGAGAGAGAGAGAGAGAGAGAGAGAGAGAGAGAGAGAGAGAGAGAGAGAGAGAGAGAGAGAGAGAACGAGAGAGAGAAAGAAAGAGAGAGAGAGAGGGAGAGAGACAAAGAGAGAGAGAGAGAGAGAGACAAAGAGAGAGAAAGAGAGAGAGAGTGAGTGAGAGAGAGAGAGACAGGGAGAGTAAGAGAGAAAGAGAAAGAGGAAAAGGGTGCAAGGAGAAATAGTAAGAGAAGTGGCGCAACGAGAATATTCCAAGAAGCGTCATGACGCGCCACCAAGTTAGAAAATAGGACCCTTTGGACGTTTGATAGTACACGCCCCCCCGCGAAATGCGGCTATAGACATTTTACGGCTGTTACATTCTACTACAGAACCGCGCTACAAAATTCCCTTAAATCGTACACCCCGTGACATTTAATTTTCTCGTTTGCTCGTATCATTTACGTTCCAATGTGACCTTTTTTCTCCTTCTCTTCCTCCCACCCTCTGGCTCTACCACCCCCTTTTTCACTCTCCATTTTCTCGTAACACGTTATTCTTCTTTCGAGCCACGATAATTCTTCTCCCGCGATCGAAACTACCCGAGATCTTTCGTGTACGAAACGCGAAATAAACAATAATATTATATACTTTCCTTCACCCCTTCATCCCCCTGCCCTTGCCGCGAATCCAACCCAATGGACGCATGTCGAGTTTTATCTCGGTATTTAACGACGAGCCAGGTGCCATTAGGTACGTATCGTAAAAATATATATTAAAACCAAAAAAAAAACACAAAAACAAAACAAGGGATAAAAGAAAAGTAAAAATAAAGAACAGAGCGAAATAAAAAGTCGCGAGTGTCCGTTCGCCTTGTCGACGCTCGATAAACCTTCCACCCTTTATACGATACACACAGTAACGGGAATATTTCTCATTCGGAGCTTTTACGCCGTGAACTAAAAAAGAATCACGAACCGCAAGCTTGGATATTTTTGTATTAAAACGCGAAAATTAAATTGAAATAAAGAAAATAAAAAAGAGAAAATATGTTTATACCGCGAATAAAAATTCTTGTCGATAAAAATTCCTCTCTTATCAAAGTTTTTTCGAGGGTTCAAGGAAATTTATCGTTTGTCGTGGAATTTGCGAATTTTGGGAAAGAGGGAGAAAGAAAGAAATTGGTGAATTCGAATATAATGCGAGCTTGGCTAAAAATCTATCCGAAATATATTCAACTGTCACGTGTCTCGATGAATTTCACTGTCGTATTACGAAATTGTAACTCGATTCGAAGTGTCGAGACGCGTTTGATGTTAACGGAGACGCAGCGAGATTCATAACTCGAGTCTCTTGTAACAAGTTGAAAGGGATGAAGGGAGGGGTGGTCGTTCGGTCGAAACGAGAATCTCGATAAATCAAACGAATATGGGGTTCCCCGATGGTCAGTCCCTTGGGAAGAAAAGTAAAAAGAAAAGAGAGAAAGAAAGAAAAAAGAACGTAGACGTAGCTGGAAAAGTATCTCGTTATACAGAACGAAATGGGAATGAGGGGGGAATATGGACCACCTAAATCACTTCACGTCGAAAACTCACTTCGTGGATTGAAGTTTTTTCCGATAAGAGAGAATGAAAATTTCCATGAAACTTCGAAATTAATTAAGTGTTATCGTCTGGACAATCTGCTTTTCAGATTTCTTCGATCTGAATAATAATTCACTGTCGTGGTAAGAATGTCGTTAATTAATTCCTATAAATTGAAGAGTTTTCTATTTTAATCGTTCCACAGTGAAATTATAAAGACACCCAGTACTCGATGGAATAAATAAAAACTTATTAATTATAAAAGTTCAAGAATTCGATAATTACGTATCAGAACAATATTCATTATTTTTCAAATCAAAAAATTTTATTCGTAAGTTTGAAAATGGTTTAAGAGCGTAAGATTTAATATCGACTCTTATCCTGCCTTATCGAAAGAGATAACATTTAGATAACGATAAAAACACGATTAATCTTTTTTTATCAGTGAATTTTTTAGTAATTTTCGTTCTCTAATGAAAGTGGGCCATTTTTCCTGACGAAAATGGTTTAAGAGCGTAAGATTTAATATCGACTCTTATCCTGCCTTATCGAAACAGATAACATTTAGATAACGATAAAAACACGATTAATCTTTTTTTATCGGTGATTTTTTTAGTAATTTTTGTTCTCTAATGAAAGTGGGCCATTTTTCCCGGCATTTGGAGGAAATAGGTGAAACGTAAATTTAGAAAAGGATTTTAAGTGATGAGCGAGTTCGCGTTAGGAAGAAAAGGTGGGAACGAGGAAATGGATGTACGTATGGAAAAAAAGAACTGGTTGAGATATATATACATGGATATGGATACAGGAAGAGGCCGAGAAGTGGGCGAGATCCACCGAGGGTGTGTATAAAGAGGATAGAGTAGAGAGGGGTCGTGGACGCCAGGAAAGAGGGATGTGTATGTATACACGTATACACAGTGAGACGTATGACTCTCTGGGGAAATTTAGGTGCGATCTCCATGTATCACCAAACCTACTGGTAAGTACGTAAGCGCAACGTATGTACTGCGGACGTTGTAACGTATAGGTTTCCGAAGCTGCAGACCCTATAACCTCAAGTATAATAATAATGGTCGTATAGTCGATAGCCAAAACTCGTCCCAAATATGCTAAATTCGAGTCCCACGTAGGAATGTTAAGAAAAGCTTCGGTTCACTTTCACTCGTCGGGCTTTGAAGAAGAACAAAAAGAAAGAAGAAAAGAAAAGCTCCCTTTAAATTTAAGGTTTATACAGGAAGAAGCATGTTTATTTTTTTTTAGTTAACGAGTAAAAGCATTTTGCGACACGGTCGTCTGAGTAAATTGCTATTTTCAATATTTTGAAAAATATAACGTGAATTATAAGCTAGGAAAACAAATTTCTTTAGCATAGTTTTTGCTTTTTAAGTTCTTAAGCCGTTTCCTATTGTTCTCTGTTTCCATGAATTACAACGATTTTTCTATCGCACACTGATAAAAAAAGGAAAACCTCCCCTTAAATTTAAGATTTGTTCATACAGGGAAGAAATATATTTATTTTTTTTAGTTAGTGAGTAAAAGCATTTTTGCGACACGGTCGTCCGAGTAAATTGCTACTTTTAATATTTCGAAAAATATAAAAAATTATAAACTAGGAAAACAAATTTCTTTAGCACTATTTTTGCTTTTAAAGATCTTAAGTCGTTTCCTATTTTTCTCTGTTTCCATGAATTACAACGATTTTTCTATCGCACACTGAAAAAGAAGAAAGGAAAACCTCCCCTTAAATTTAAGATTTATCCACATAGGAAAAACCATATTTATTATTTTTTAGTTAATGAGTAAAAGCATTTTGCGACACAGTCGTCCGAGTAAATTGCTACTTTTAATATTTCGAAAAATATAAAATTAATTATAAACTAGGAAAACAAATTTCTTTAGCACAGATTTTGGTTTTTAAGATCTTAAGTCGTTTCTTATTTTTCTCCGTTTTCATGAATTACAACGATTTTTCCACCGCACACTGAAAAAAAGGAAAACCTCCCCTTCAATTAAAAATTTGTCCATACAGGAAAAACCATATTTATTTTTTTTTAGTTAACGAATAAAAGCATTTTGCGACACCCTCGTCCGACTAAATTGCTACTTTCAATATTTCAAAAAATATAAAACTAATTACAAACTAGGAAACTAAATTCCTTTATCACATGTTTCCATTTCTAAGATTTTAAATCATTTCTTATTTTTCTTCATTCCCATGAATCACGACAATTTTTCCTCCCCATACTGAAAAATTCTATTGTATCAACGCGAGGGGATTATTTATTTATCCGTGGAATGAACGCGAACCGGCAATATGTATTTCGAACGAGAATGGACGTACACTTTTCACTCCCATCCCCACGGAATCCGTCGCTATGAAATTTCTAGTTATAGATGTGCACGTGCCCCTCGGTACTCCTAGGGGTGAGTCTGCACGAATGGACCATTCTACTTTCTCAGAACTTCTTCAAATAGCACAAGTATCTCCTCGCCAGAGAAAAGTCCTCGACTCGTTCGCTTCGACCTAATTTTTCTTTCCCTACAAAAATCATTCGTATCTCCAAGACGAATACGACGACTCGTCCCACCTCAAGATAAAATCGTTTGCAATTAAAAAAACCCCAATTTTTCTAAATTAACATCATCCAAACATTATCTCATGCAATAAAAGATAGAAAAAAAATGTTTTATAAAGTTTAACTTACGTGAATTCTTGAACATATAGAAAATTCTTCCTTTTATCAAGGCAGAAAGGAGCCTCGAGCCAGTTTCCTTAGGTGGTCCATCCATGCGATTCTTCCCCATACACGTACATACGTATCAAGGTGATACGGTTGAACAGTGAGAAAACTAGGTAAGCCCGTGCACCGTACGAGAGACGAGCGATATAACGTTGAGATGGCAATTGGAAAAAATTTTCTCGCCAAAATAAATCCTCTTTACGACGAATCGTGGAGCGTGGCTGTATACGTGCACACGTATCTAGCTAGAATACTATGCAGAATTGTTAGTAACGAGTTTTTCGAGTTTAAACTACAATATCCTTTCCATCGCGTATGAGAGAAACGTTCTCGGGTACTCCACGCCTCCCGTATGAGAAAATAAATCAGATCAAAAACGGGTGAAAAATGTGATAAATAAAAAATCTCGAGAAACTAGAAATCCTGTCAGAGATCTGCTGACGTGTGATATTAAAAAAAAGAGGAAATGAAACAAAGACAGATAGAGAGAGAGAGAGAAAAAACAAGAAATAAAAACCAATAAATAAAAAATCGAAGGAAAATAAATATCCGTGATATTGGACGTACGAAAACCGAGGGATTGGGTAACATTTTGCGTCGCTAGGCCGTGAAGGGTTGAGGCGGTGGAATGATGTACTCCGTGCCTCGAAAAATCAAGTAATAAAATCGATGCCCCGGATTTACTTCCCTCTCCTGTTCTCTTTTCCCACGTTTTGTAATTGGATCGAATTAATCACTCTCCCTCTCGTACACAGACATAGACACCCCCACACATACACACACACACTTTCTGTCGCGCTCCATATCCTCCCTTCGCCAACCGTATTGTTACAGCCCATTCTCTCTCTTCGCGCCTTTATGACCACCTTTACCGTGCCTCCAATTAACGAGAGAGAGAGAAAACGAGGAGATAGTCTCTCTCTTGTATTTCGCTTCGAGCTTCATTCGATCAAATTCAATTATACGAGGCCAGGAGAACGTTTTGTCAGAGGATACGAAGGACGTGAACACACCAAGCCTGTGTCCTTTATAACGACTGATTCCCACTCACCGAAAGTGTTAATTATTTCCTCTCTTTTTAACTTCAAACATACCGGTTAATCGACCTAGCTCGAATTATTCACGGAACGGAAGTATTACTGGCGAGAAAGCGAACGGGGGACTGGGTCAATCCTTTGGTAACATTTTCGTTTCGCTCTTGGTGTGTTTCAAATGATATTGAGTTGTTACAGAATAGAAGGTTTGCGCATCAGTTTGCAATTAATTGTAAACTATTCGAGGGCGTATAGAATGGAAAAAGGTGAATTACCCACGGTTTTCATTCTTTTCAATGGCAAAAGTTGTGTGATACAGGAGATGAGAAGTTTCCGATTTTGTAATTGGAGTTTGAAATCGTTTGCAGGGGAAAAATAAATCGATTCTTGGAATAACTTTGTGTACCTGAAATCAATCAGCTTGAACTTTGATACCTTGAGAAACGCTATGCAATTGGAAAATTCCCATAGGAAAAGAATTTCGGTTTTAAGGTAGTCCTATCGTTACAGCGTTTCCGTTAGATTTCACTGAAAATTTTCAGAAACGTTCTTTGATGTCATATGTATATGTGTGTAAAATTTCAGGGGCTTTTATCGACTCAAAAATTGCGATATTCATTCTTGAAAATCGTCACTTTTCGCAATCTCCCATAAGAGCCCGTGTTAAATATCGCAATATTATACAACGAGTATCTCCATCATTTGGTCGATGAAGCTTGTTGAAATTTTGCACACATTTTTATATGACATCAAAGAAGCTTCGATTAGTTTTTATAACAAATCTTATGGAAACAAAAATTCATGATTTTGTTTGTTATATAACAAATAAACTTTACGTAGGATCAATTTAAATTTTGAGTATGTTGTTCTTTAGTCGATTTGCAACAACTTTTCTTAATGAACTTTAACGCTTGGTCCACTTCCAATGGGAGAAAAAACGGGAATGAAATTTTAATCCCCCATCCAACGATAGGACTACCTTAATTATGATTTTTGTTAAATTCTCGGACAGGCGGTACAAAAAAAGGAGAAGTTTCAGTTTTTCTACTTCTGTACAGAGAAATTGCAATAAAGGAGTATTAAGTAGTAAAGGAGTATATTATATACGTGTTCGACAGATAAAAACGATGTTCCGTTTGATATTTAGGGATTCAAATGAAACGACAAACATACCAGTTCAATGTCATAACCCTATAATGTCGATCGTCTCTCGCTGTACATTGTACATGATTAATACACGAAGTTCCAAATTATTCTACATCACTTCACCTATTACATAATTTCGTGCTTTTTCTCTTCCTACTCCCATCTCAAAGCGATATAGTGCACTGTCGCACAGGACATATCCGATCCGGACGATTCAAAAAGACAAATTTCACGCGGACGCAAATGTTGTGAACGGTAACTATAAGAGTTTTGGCATGTCGACGTATTGCTTGCCATGATGAATGATCGTCGCGAATGTACCGGCGACCATTGCGCCCCAGAAGAGGATATAGAGTAATGCTTCGGTCGTGTATCTCGTTGGTAGTATGACGTGAGCAACGAGCATCGATGAGGCGACAAGCAAAACTAAAGGAAATGTTGCATAGCGCCAATTACGCTCCGTTTCCAATGGACACCTGATTGACAAGCATTCACCGTCTTGCACAACGTACCGACCCAAAAACAGCTCCAACGCATCCTGTAAAATAATGTTTCTTTATAACTGCGTTGAGATAGATTATAAAAAGACAGAAATTTTGCAACGGCATCTTACCTGTCGATAACCGTCGGCAAAATTGTTTTTGTAATATCTCGTCAAGGAATTTATCCCATCTCTTAGAGCTCCCCACTTGGTACGTTTGCCCGTTCTCGTAAAATCAGTTTTCAAAGCACCAGTTCCGGAATATTGAATACTAATAACATCCGCGTTGTCCGCCCATACCTGTACAATAACCGAATATAATAAGACTTAAGTATAATTTTGTCGATGATTAAGATCAATGCATTGATGCAAACCTGTTTGAACAGATTCTCGAAAGACGGATGCTCGTCGAGATTTCGAAGTACTCCCAGCCTTGGAAGTACAACGTTCAGTACGCGTTTGGCTAGCATACTTTGAACTACATTCGTTCGGTCGAGACAGTCGATGCAATTGGTACGAAATACGCCCTCTTGTACGGAAAGCAATGCACCATCTTTGGACAAAAGGAAGTAGCCCATTTGTTCCTGATCGTGTGCCAAACGATCCATCAACACATTAAGACGATCCCATCGCAGGTGACGACATTCAGCGTGAAAATCGAAGGCCTCGTAACGAACGTTCGGATTGCCTATTCGAGAAACGATGTCGCGATAAGTCTTCTCAAGCAAGTCCTCCGCACCATGATGATCGATCTGGGAAGAAACAAGTGAGCCGTTAGTTCGAAATTATGAGAAACTGTTTTGTGATATGAAAATTAAAGAACTTACCAAATTTACGAGAATTTGCTTGCCGTAGTGAAATATTTGTTCATCAAGGTGCCTCGAACAGGCGAGCTGATGATCCTCGGTGGAACTCAACTGCGGTCGCGGTTTGTACTTCAAATTTGGCGCTTGCTGCCAGAACAACGGAATCGAACCTCTGGTTTGTACGAAGGAACTTCGATCCCCATTAGCTTCGATCAATTGCTCGGTCTCAACGAAATTCGATACATTGGCATTCGAATCTATACCACGCGAGAACAACCTAGTGCCTGCACGATGAACGCTTCGGCGTGATACAATTCCCCAGGTAAAGGCAACGCCATTTACAACAACAGAATTTAATGATACGACTGAAAATCGAATGTCAAAGAATTATAACGTATGATCATTTTTACGAACGTCAGCTAGTAAAAATATCTAGACAAAAAGGATACAGCCATGAATGATTGGTAAGCAGAATCTGTGATGTTCCGGCCTAGCAGTAAGATCTTGCATGAGATAAGCATTCCATACGAATCGTGGTTCGACTCGATCGTGCAACGGCATCTATGAAACACAACAAGATGTTCGGTCACTCGCAAACATATTTTTTTATGTTTTAAACCTCAACATTTTTCAAGAGTGATGCGAGGCTCCTAAACATCATTAATAAAGTTTCACGCACCTGAAGAAATTCAGGAATGGTATCATGCAGACGTTGCATCCTGTGACTAAGGTCGTATGTGTAACTAAAGTAAAAGTACGGCTCATTCAGGATCATCTTGATCATTTCGAGATAAGTCATGTTATTCTGAATCTGCTTTTCACTCAAATGGAGCAGAGATCTCGAGTATGGCAGTATCTCAGTCGATACGATTTTGAAAATATCTTGGCCAGCAATACAACCGATTCTCTCTGCGTCTGTTATGACTATCAGGTAACGACACGCTAAAAGGCGAATCGTCCCTACGATTCCCCATATTTTACGTCGACTCGCAGTCTGCGGTATCTGACTAGCGGTTCCAACTACACAGAGCAAAAATACAATCAGACAAATAGCTTGCATTTTTCTATAGCCTATAAACAATATAAATCTTGAAAATAATGCTGGATTACCCTGAGTATAGATTTGCTGACTCACTCTGTCGACCACTAGTAAAACTTTGGTACCCACCGGCTCCACATAAAATTTCTCCGGAGTCGCATATCTGTAATACAACCATCAAATGGATGATGAGTAAGTTCGACGATTGAAATCGAAAGGGCCATACTAATATAATGATAAATATGACAGTCGTCATCCGGACTGGACAAATTGCAAAATACTCACAGATACAAGTCATCATAAACATCAGTGTTCAAAGTCATATTGCAAGCTGATAATTAACGTGTCGTGACAAGATAACTCAGCAAAAATGAGACGATGAAGAGTCAAAACCGTACGGCACGAAATCACTTATGACGTTAGAACGTATATTTCGGATGTACCAATGAAAATTCGGTTCATATTATCGTATCACAGAATGAATAAACGCCGAAAAATTGATATGACTTTTTCGACATAATAATAAGTTGTAGATATTGAAGAGTACAGGAATTCTTAATTTACAATGAAACAGCGGCTACTGAATAACCACGTTCGTGCCTCCTATATTGACACACTCGCACGACAGGACGACAGTGACACGAAATCATATATATATGAATATATATAGACATAGGACGATAGGACCATAAAAGACTTTCTCGCTCCCTAGGGGCGGACGGAAGAACCATATTACAGTTCCAGATAATTCCGGTAGATATAGTGGATTTTCCCTATTCTAACCTATTTGTCCCAAAAAGTTTATTCTTAGTTGGTCATGTAGATTTCTAGAATGCAATTTCCTCAATCGCCTTTTAAACCGCCATTACAACCGCTCAAA
Organism: Netelia fuscicornis; assembly: GCA_946811545.1. Lineage (NCBI taxonomy): Eukaryota > Metazoa > Arthropoda > Insecta > Hymenoptera > Ichneumonidae > Netelia > Netelia fuscicornis. The sequence goes on along the minus strand of OX328013.1, from coordinate 42,165,775 downwards.
TCAAGGTATTCGAGCAGAAGAAAAGAAGCCAGCATTCAGAAAATCAGCAAAATTCTGACATAACCTTGATAATATCTTGGTATCACAATAATTTATAAGTTCATAGGATCTCGAAGCATAAATCGAAGAAACAGTTGTTGAATACATATCTACGTGCATCCCATGCGATGATTCCAAGTGTTTTAAAACGACTTGTGTAAACGCAAAAACGTAATCACGTCGCAACCGCCTGGTTAACCTATAAATCATGGCGCATATTTTATTCAGCCGAGGTTTGAGGAACGCGCAGTCAAAGATAACTGAATTAGGTCAACAATTCAAATACCTGTTGATACTAGACTTTGAGGCAACGTGTGAAAAGCAGGGTACTCTGAAACCCCAAGAAATCATTGAATTTCCATGCCTTGCTCTCAGCACAGAAGATTGGAAAGTTCGAGATGTTTTTCATCAATACGTAAAGCCACGTATTAATCCGGTTCTCACGCCGTACTGTACTGACCTGACGGGTATAATGCAGGAGCACGTCGACGATCAACCTTGTTTTCCAAAAATACTTTCTGAATTTGACAAGTGGTTAGACGCCAAAGGTTTTATGGAGAAGGATAAAACAAGCGCCTTTGTAACATGCGGCGATTGGGATTTGAGGGTCATGCTACCCGGACAATGCGCTCTTGACCAATTGGAAATACCAAAATATTTTGATGAATGGATTGATCTCAAAAGAATTTACTGCGAAGCCACGGGTATCTATCCCAGAAGTCTAAAGGACATGCTCATACGATCTAATCTTCGTTTGAAAGGAAGACTGCATTCTGGAATTTATGATGCTGAAAACATGTCTAACATAATAATAGATATGCAAAATCAGCACAACACTATTTTCAAAATAACATCGACAAGAGAAGAAATAAAAACCACCTTATAAAATTTAGGAGAATATCCTTTATTATCGTTTTTTCGAATTATTTAAGTAATTGTTTTCATTTTTTTTTTTTTGTAAAAAAGTAAAAAAAGATAGTATTATACATTATACTTAATACATTTTCATATTCCTGGTAAGCGGATGAATGAGTTTGTAATTACAAGTACTAAATAATATTTTTTATGCTATATACGAGTCTTGTGTTTCATGTTTTAACATTCACGACAGTATGACTCTTATCTGTACATCGCGTTTGTCGTTTGCTGTGTACACTTGAAGCATAGCATTCAAATTATGTTCGAGACGTTTTTTACAATATATACGAAGGGGAAAACCTCTTCTTGTAGGTATCATACCTTCGGCCGGCACCACCCCCAAAAATTCATTGTGCGAGAGCACAGTCTCGAAGGGCTGTGCAACATTTGACGAGTTAACTATCATTACAGTTGCCTCATTCACCGTTGGTGGTGTCAGTGTTATCGCAGATGGACTCACGGTAAAATCATCCTCGTACATACGCTGATCGGTCGTACATTCCATCAGCGTTCTGTATATTGAAGTGGAAAACGTCGATATCAAAAACTCAACGAAGATTCAGAGACACCGCAATACATTAAAGTTATTTGAATAATAATCATTTGTTTTCAATCCTCGTATATTTAAAAATTCTCCAGTCATACGTACTCGGATGGCATAAAACTCTCCTCGGTAGCTGGAAAAACATGACTATTGTCGCTGCACAATGAATAGAACATTTGGGAATCGTCAGCATTGTCGTGTAGTATCGACATGCTCTCCTCGGCGTTTACCTCCATTGTTAGCATCACTTCATGCTGACGAACACCACGGCACAGATCTCCGAGATTTTCCTATGACGGAGAAATGTTTACGTATACTGATTTATAATAATCTAATCAAAGAGCATTTCCATTCAACGCTTACCACTGAATCACGGATGATATTGAGATTGTTTATCGTCACTTCACCTGGAAATACTTTGCAAATCGGGTAAACGACGTTTCTGAATGCTTCGTTCTCCTTACCACTCATCTGGCCACTTTGACTCAATTTTTTGTACAATCTTGGAAAAATATTATAGTTTTTCAGTTCTTATGTAGACAGATCTTAATAATTATAAATTTATGTAGTAAAATATCTCATTTATTTTGTATACAAATGTGTGACTTACCGACGAATTCGCAATCGTGTCGGCTCGTCCCCATGAGTTATCGTTAGGGTACCAACATGAGATACATTGGCTCGTTTAAGTAACGCAAGATCTTCTTTTCTCGGATGAAATTCCAAGGTCACCCAACGAACTTCTTTTGGACCGAGTAATAATTCCGTTGGATCGACATGCCAACTTGACACCATAGCAGGATACACGGCTGCCGAAAAAATTAATAACTTTTAATTTGTTTCACTTATTTCTTCTTGCATACCTTCTACACCTCACCTTTCGGAGTTAATTTAACTTTGGCATAAGCACAAAGATCTCCTGTATTTTGAAGTTTTATTTTTGCATCGAGGGTTCCCCCTGCATTAAGGCTACCAAGAGACAGCCACAATTGACCTCCGGTGTCCTTAAATGCTTCGGTTATCTCGACTTTAGCGATACCACCGTAGCCGTATAAAAAGATCTGACGGAAAAAATTGTGTTTCGAGAATTAATGGGATACTATCAGCAAATTCAGCGTAACTTGCAAATTCAGAACAAAAATCAAGCTACGAACAACTTTCGATGGACGAGACTCGTTGCTTTCCCTCTTTGGTTCGTAATGCTTGAAAACTATTCTACCAGCCGCTGCGCCAGAATTATTGGGACCAAAAACAATGGAAAACGTTCTGCTTTCCATACGCTGAAGGCTTAGCACTATATGCGTAGCTACCTGTTGCCTCTCCCTCAGAAACTGAAATACCAATATATGTTTACACATGAGAGAAATTAAACAGACACCTACGAAACTAAAAATGATTTATGAATTATTTACCTTGAAACTTTTATCACTGTCGACGATCGTAGCTTGAAGTTTGATTTTATTGTTACTGGTATTGCGTATGGTAAATTCTTTTGTGTCCTGCTTGCCAACTTTAATACTATTCCAGACCAAGGCAGCGTGAGTTGCTCGTATCGATATGACGTCACCCGCCACTGTGCCACCGGATGCTGAACTGAATGGAGAATTTCTACCGGATATACCAGATCTGCAAATCAATTACAAAAATCGTACTGTCCTGTGTTCGAAAATTTCATATTTTTAACACACACCGATTTGATGCAGAGCTATGCGGAGACGTCGGTGAGCTTATCGTTCCATGATATTGCGGTGTGTCGCAGCGCAAATAATCTGACGTTCTCTCTGTGGGAACCGATGGCGATTTTATCACAGCCGGATGACTGACGAGTATCAATTCTCGGATGGGCACATCGCGTTCACGTTGCTGTATACTCAGCAATAATTTTGCTACCGAATCCACCGATTCTCTTTCTGTGTTCATCGAATCAAATTTCGTACACGATTATGGATTATATTGTGAAGAAATCATATCAATAAGAATTCGACATTCTTTTAAAGACAATCTTACTTTTACGGTCACTGTCGTGAGTTTCGTTGTATCGTATCATCGCTTTGAATTGGTCCGAAGAATTCAACACGATGCACATGGAAACATCATCGTGACTGCCTTGGCGGTTTGGCCGATTTTCATGGCACTCCAGAGTGAACCTACCTCGAACACTCTGTAAAAAAAGAAATGTTACTAATACGTATTTGCGTAATCACTTTATAAACAATGAAGCTGGATATCGTACATCGATAATTGATAACTTTAATGGAACTTCGACACTGTTCTTATTTTCCACTATGATTGTTTGCGTTTTGTTGGAATTTTCGCCGGATTGAAATTCTAATTCATCCTTTGTCGTCTGTGCCGAGAGGATAATATTTGGTTCTTCCGGAACAAACCACATCGTGTGCTGCATATGCCACGCAGAACTCTTCGGCATTTCGGATAGCGCTGCGCTTAGAGCCACGAGTATCGGTTTTCCAGGTTTCAAAACTGTTACACAAATCTGCACATTTGTTGTTAAAATTTTAGATTCGTTATTTTCTTCTCTTTAAATTGAATCTCTCGCTGATCGGTACCTTGATCGTTTTGCAAGCAGCGGGTAGCAGCATCATCTTTGGTGTTACTTCCAACTCAACGTTATCTTTGTCACCTTGCACCTGGTTTAAGGTCAGCGAACATATTATCCATCGATGACTCTTATTCATCATTTCAATGTCCACCTCTCTTCTTACACCGACGATGCAATGTTCAAGTTCTTGAGTATTTTTGCCGATTTCGATAGTTTCTGAAAATTTGTTAAAGCCGAATATAAAAAACAAAAAATGAGTGTGAAAAGCGATAGGATCGAAATGATAATTTGTTGTCTACCACTTAGGCACGTTTGATCGCTGGAAATGTTGGTGGAAACGGTTGCTTCAAGCGCCGAACGGTGAGCCGAAATTTGCTCCTTCTTTATCGCATCATGATCGATATTTCTAGGTGATACTTTGTTTTTATGTTTTTTAAAATCTGTTTGAGATTCTCTTGATCGAGAAGTAGTATCTGTCCGAATGAGATTTTTGAGCGACATATCCGTTGCGTAATTCTTAACATCTGTAACATTTTTGATCGTTCAGTTTCGTTCGAGATCGCCATGAGTTTCATCGACTTACCAATTTTTTCCAGTTTTGGGCTCCTTAAGTTCAGAGATGGACTATCTAACGTAGGTAATTTTCCCCCAAGTATATCTACTAAGCTGTTATTGACTTCACAATCTGTTGCATCTCCTTCTTCTCGAGAGTCAGTAGAAACACGAGAAATCTTCTGGTTTACCAACGCAAGTGTATTATTTACATTTCTACTATCCAAAGAAAACTTGGCACTTCGGCCCAGTAAAATCGCTTCTTTATCAAAATTTGTGGTATTGTTCGATGAATAAACTGGTAAAGAAGTTCTACCACTAGGCCCGGGCAATGTATACGTGTTACTCGTAAGATTTGGAGTTTCCGTTTGTGGTAATTTTTTTTTCTCCTTCTGCGCTTTTATTAGTTGATCGACTAAACGTCTGGGTGTACCATTGTCAATATCTTGAAGAGTCCGTGCTATCGTGCTCAGGCTGATTAACGTGTGTTCTCGTGTACTTTCATCAAAACTTCGCAAAAACTCGTTATTTGTTGAATCTGTTATCAAGATAAATCCATTAAGAACAATTTTAATCGTGTTCAAACGAGAAAATTACCTTCGGTCATCGTAGTGACGTCCACGAGCGGAATATTCTTTCCTAATCTCCGGGGACTTTTGACGTTGATTCCGAAACTTGGTCTCTCGTCGGGATGGTCGACTCCAGACAATTGGCCAATCTGCCCACATTTTCTGGAGAAAAATTCGCCCACTGATACCTTACGTCCTGCACAAGACCTGCGAGATACATTTATTTAAATTAATTAAAATTTCAATTTTTATTCTTAAATTTTAATTAAAAAATGCTTACTCCACTGTTAAATCAAGATCTCCAATGATACCAGAGAAACACGAGAGTTCCAGATGTTCTTTCTCAGTGCTGGTAGTGACTGGTAGCGCAAACGAGGCATTTTGCTGCCAAGATATCTCGTCAGCGAGTAATTGACTCGACATTTTCGATCCAGATTGAAACTCCTCATCCTCAAATTGGGCGATCAAACCCGCAGTTGCAGGACCAAAACTTATGCCACTCGTGCTTTCTGTGGATGATAAGGCATCTTTGTTCTCTGATTTTTTGCTCATTGCTGATGAACGCGCTGTTATCTCTTCGGGCTCAAAATTCACCTATGATTATTAGTAATAATATCGGTTTCACCATTTTCTTGAACGAATAACATTTTGATTAAATTTAAATGATAAAATCTTTCATAGCTTACACTAGGTGTACTGGTTTTATCAGCTTGTGATCTTAGGGTATTGTGATCTTTTGAAACTGTAGGAGATAAATTGAAGAATTGTGACGAATCTATCAATGTCGAAGGTGTTTTATCTTCCGACAAATTCTGTACGTTGGCATCATTTTCTTTGTTTGTATCTGCAATACAATTGTTTACGGTTCAGTTGTATATCCCATTCATTAATAACATACTTGCATTTAAAATCAATCGGTATACCTTGTATAAAGTTCGACAAATGAATTTCGCTGCATCTTTGGAGTAATTTTCTTGCTAATTCCCTTTCGTCCATGATCTTAATAATATTTGAGTTATCTCTGTTGGACAATGCACCTTCGTCGCTTAGGACTGAAAATTATTGAAAATTTAGCAACGGTTGCTATTACATCGGCATGTAATATAACCTCAAAAACTAACAGGATGGAAGATTATCCAGAATACCCAGAGATGAATCGCTCGTTCTTGTTGACGTTTCCAGATTATCCGAGGGAGAATCGTAGAGGCATTTGTTACTCTCCCGGGGAAAATTATTTCCCGTAAATTGAGAACCAAATCTGAACAAAAGAAAACAATGCAACTTTGAGTAAACGCGCAGGTGTTTACATCGTCATTCTCCATTTCCCTAAAGGCATGAAGGTAATTTTTATTATTTTTTATCATATTATTTCTCGCACGTTCGTCTTTCCACAGTCGAAGATGCTTGTGGTCGTGGTGTGCTCAGTATTGTCACATTTGTTAAATCGTCTCCCTTTCTCGCTGTATACATCGACATTCTAGGAGTTTTCAAGGCCTGCTCGGTGTCGTCCATTTTCTTTCACTTCTCAAGTACTCCGTCGACTATTCGCAATTTCACTGGCAATACACAGTTTTGGTAATAAACGAAAACAAAAAGGCAATATAATATTTCCATTGAAGGTGTGCTGTGACTGACAGTTGATTGATTTTGCCCGGTTCAAATTTGAAAAAGCTTCACCACGGTATCTACAAAAGATAAGATGATCACATTACTTCTTTTGCGATCGATTAACTGCCCTCTACATTATTTAGTACTTCTCACCATGAACTAATGATCTCTCTCCAATGTCTGTTTATAGTACGCAAATTCACCACCAGGATCGCTCGCAATCTACGTGACGCACTTCCTACCCCCGGCTCCCGATATACCTTTTCATGGTTTGTGCATTTGTCCAGTTAATCCAGTTTTATCGCAACGATCGTAATCAAAGGTGGGACACACACATGCAGCCAGATGCGCGGCGTAAGAAACCGTGTACACACAGCTGGGAAGGTTGTGTCCCATAATCAGTGAATTACACTGTGTTACACCGAACTTCATGTGTTATCATACATGAGTTTTGTTATTAGTGATTTATCCGAATGTGCACATTTGACTTCGTTGGTAGTGGTTTGACGTAATACATACTTGCTCGTCGTTTATGAGAAGCTGTAGCCAGTTCAGTGACGCGCGGATTACACTAATTCATAATGTGCGAAGGTTAGAGGCGGTTGGACAATCCGTGCTCGAGCGGCACGCACGTTCTAACGTTTTTATAAAAGCTCAAGAGGGCAACCACCCGTCATGATGTAGATCCGTTTCGATGCAGAACTCGTTGTCCCTCGAGAAAAATAATTGCCTGTCGAGTGCAGGGCACATCCGTGTTTGCCCGTAAAGGGATACATGGATGCAGCGAATGGCCAGAAGCCCCTCGGTAAGTATATTGCGGAACATACAGTGGTGAAAAAAAAAGGCTAGACGTTCACTCCCGTCGTGAGCTTAACGATTCCCATTATAGCCATACTATATTCTCATGCAATTTGAATCGACTGATAAAGATTTAGAACTTTTTCTATCGTCTCATGGGGTAATAATCATCATTATTTTATGACATGCTTTTCAGTTCATTGCAATTATGCATACATAATTGCAATTTCAGGTTACCCGATTAAGTTAATTAAAAGGTCATCGATTGCGAACTTCCAAATCTTTAAAGGTTATAAAAAAAAATGGTTAACGGTAATATCGAAAGTCTATAATAGTTATTCATTTCTCTTCTAACAATTATCAACAATGATCGATGGCTAAGAATTGATATTTGTATATCGAGATTTTCCAATCATCTTACTAAATTGTTGGAAATAAGATTTTACATTCTCCTACTTGACCAACATGCTGCTTATTTATTTATCGAAATTCATTATGAATACTCTCCTGCCTATATATCAAACTTGTCACCACGTATAAATTTTTTACAAAATTTGTCGAGGAATTTAATTTGGGTTTTTATTAACATTTTTATTTAATTATTTGTTCTAATTGTTGTAGCTGGGCAAGTGCCCATGGGAGGTGGCAATGGTATGGACAAAAGCAAAGAATGGCAAATGGAACTACTTATGGAAAAGCTGCGCTCAAAAGCGTCGGCTTTCAAAACTCTGGTGGAAACAGCGAAAAATCTCAGAATGGCGATGTTGGTGAGTCTTGCTCTAATTTATGTATGGTTAATCGATCCATTGCGCATGAACGGTGTGTAATTTAGTTTTTTTTCCATAGGACAAACGATTTGCGATTGATAGTGTAGAAAAAAATCAGTTGCAAAAATGTCTCGATACACTTCAGCATTCCATAAAGGTAACATCACTGCAATCTATGGTGGAGCGTTTGGAAAGTCTCAGCAGACAATTGGGGTAAATTACAAGTTGGAAAACTTTTCGCTGTCTAAAAAGATAATAATAATCTTATAATTAATACTTACTTATCTTTCAGTCTAAAATTCATGATGTCCGGTCCAGCGGGTACAGAACTTTTCATAACATCCGACATGTTTTTCGTCGAAATTCTTCTTGAAACTACAGGTGTAGTGAAAGATGTAAAAATTCATCATGAAGGGAAGACTGAACAACAAGTGAGTTTGGCTCAGTCGTACATTTCGTCCATACAAAATCTTAGAATCGATAATATGCCGCAATAATTTCAGAGTGGCGAAGAACTGGTCGCTTGTCTGTCACGAGGAGATTTTGTCGATTTCACAGCTCAGTTGGAGGGTTTAGCTTCCAATTATCAATTAAATGCAGATAAAAAAGTCAAGTGCAAGGCATTCAGTGCTCTTCAGTCTCTCGAGGCTGATCTCGGAGTATTGGCACAGCTGCAAACTTTTATGAAGGAGCCATTCAATCTAGTGCACAAGAGTCCAGTTGGTAAGTTATGAATTTATATATTTTTTCCTTCATTTTTTATGGGAAAACCCTATACTCTTGAAACAGTAAGAAATGATTTATATTATACGAAACAGGTAAAAATAATATCTTTTCCATATAGGAATCTTGGAGAGGAGGAAAGGCGGCCATGCCATGAAACTCACATACTTTGTTTCACCGTATGATTTAATAAATCAAGAGACTCGTATTTGTGATCAGCTTAGTCCGGAAGTCGTAATGACGCGTAAAATCGGTCATTCGGTCACGATCTGTATGGAAGGTTCGGCATCACACAAGCTACCGACCTCGAGTATAATCACGGTAAACAGAAGTGCAACAGGAAAAAGGTATCGTATTCAAATTCACTTATTTCATAACTTTTTTGACGATTTTGTGTATTTATGCGAATTGTAATTTTTTTTTGAAGCACACCATCGTATGCCCCTTTGACTGGAGCTAATTCGTCCATGCTGCCAGCCTGTTTCGTTCTAAAACTTGCCAAGAAAATGCCCATGTGCATGGAACTTGTGCAAAGAATACAGAAAGTGACGGAACTCGATTGCGGCGATATATCGGCGCCTCATCCACTTTTAAGTTTGATCGTTCAACACGCAAGCGGAGGTCAATTGGATTGTCGTAACAATCGCGGATTATATGTGGTAAGAGAATTCCGTAAGGTTAAATAATTTGCAGTAACACTTCGAAAGTCCACAATATTCTTAATATGTCAGTCGCATTGTCAAGGATGATCAAATATTCATTTTTCGAACAAAATACTCATTGGTTTTCCCGACTCTTGCAGACATTGCCGGATCAACAGCACTGTTACTTCATGACGGAGAACAAGACTATGGAGGGAGTACTTGTTGGCAGTATACCCTTTACGCATCCGGCTCACGTGCCACAAATCCTCGTCTATCTTCGGCAGCAGGCTCTGTTCAACTCTTTATTGAACAGTTGTGTTAGATCGATGGCACGGCAGGAGCTTGAACATACGACAATGTTCGAGGTGAGCGCTTTGTCATGGCAGCACGTATCGGTGAGTCTGGAACATCCGTTTGAAGAGACGATGGCCACTGCTGAGCTCGATTTGAGTGACATATCAGCTCTCAAATGCAAACTGTATGGTGTGAGTATGAACAACACCGAGGCGACTTCGGAGATGGTCGGTAAAGTTTTACAAAGGTGCCTTAGTATACCGTTGACTATGAGAACATTGATCAAAATGTGGGAGGGAAGAACGAGCACGTTGCCATTGACCGGTGTGGGAGGAACCACCGGAAGTGGTGGTGGGACGACAAACGGGGGGAGTTACGGTGCCGGAAATCTTGGTAATGGACAAAACGGTCATGACACTAGCAGCCAGCCAGGGTTGCCAGATTTTGGCAACGGTAGCGAGCCAAAGATCAAACAAGAGCCAGGCCTGAATGGGAGCAATGGGAATAGTGGAATAGGGAGAAATCCATCTTCCCAACAATTGCAGCAGCAACAACCACAACAGCAGCAGCAACAGCAGCAGCAACAACAACAACAGCAACAACAACAGCAACAACAACAACAACAACAACAACAACAGCAGCAGTCTTTTTTAGATGCCGGAACGGAGAATAGTATCGGTTTTCCGTCGTTTTCCGGCCAATCCGATACAACAAATGCTATGCTGAATCCCCTTCAATTGGGAGCTTTGCTGAGTCAAGGGAAAAGCAGTTCCCCTGTCGGTGGGCTTTCGACTTCTAATCCATCGTCAAGCGAAAGACCGAAAAAAACGCGAAAGCGGAAGACTGCCGATGGCATGTGGCGTAGTCCAAAGAGCAAAGGCGATGACTCTGGTGAGATTTTGCTTGAAAGTTCGAGCTCGGACTCGACGCCACTTGGCACACCGACTGGGCGTGATAACGCAAATGGGACGAGAACACCAACACCGACTTCCGTCGCTGTAAGTCTCGTCAGCGGTCTCGATCTATCGAATCTCGATGCCAGTGATATTCTCGGTGGTGATACGAGAAGTTCCGATTACGACGTTGAGAATGAGACCGAAGTTATGGAAGTTCATGACTTGCCTGATGATTATGGCGATATCATGAAGAGAGAGAGAAAATCGCGGAAAAATCGTGACGAGAAAAAAAGTCCCAGTGTCTTTGATGAGAATAAAGCGGCGAGTTTGGTACCGCCATCGGTCAGCATAACGCCGATAACGAGCACCGGTATCGGTCAAACTACGAATTATAATTCTGTGCTGACGGGTATGGGACTTGAGAGACGTCCAGGAATTGAAATCATACCCATATCGTCTACACCACAAACGACACTGCCGAGCTCGATAACGATAACGCCGATTTCGAATCCGTCGATCAAGGGTATGAGCGACGAGCGAAGAGATCGTAAGAGCAAAACGAGCGACGACAAGGGAAGACTCGAGAAGAAGAGAAAGAGAAAACGCGAGGATAGTCCGATGGGACCACCCGACAAATTACCACCGAAACAACCGCAGCAAGATGCTCTTTCGAAACCCGTTTCCGTTAGTATAAAACCCACCGAACCTCAGACAACTTCGAGGCCATCCTCACCGGCTACTACTCTGAGAAAATTCAATCCCTCGCCCACTCACACGAGTCCTTTGGCTCTCGTTGGTAAATCCAGTCCGACCTTGAAGCAGAGCGTCTCAGCGGCGAATTCAAGTGCCTCGACGTCTTCCTCGACATCCTCGTCATCGAGCAAGTCGATTCAGAGCCCGAAACACTCGCCTGTGTATAATAGTCCGAAACATGGACCATCCAGTGTCCCGGCGAGTGTTAGTCCCAAACACGGGACGTCGTCACCAAAACACGGTAGCACAACGAGTGCAGGAAAGCCCAGTATGTCAGCATTGAAATCAGCAGCGAATAACTCACCCTCGTCGAGCAAAACTTGTGAACAAGTCTCTTCGGCCTCGACTTCTACACCATCGTCATCCTCTTCCTCATCATCCTCGAAGCCAAAATCATCTTCGAAAGACTCCAGTCGCGACAAGGAACGTAAGAACGTTTCGTCATCTTCATCGTCCTCAACGTCATTGTCGTTTACCGGAAGTAGCTCGGGACGTCAGAGTCCAAAAACAAAATCGTCGAGTGGAAAATTGAAGCAATTGGACATAATACCGAGTGGAAGCAGCGAAACGCCACCGACTTCATTGCCAAGCAGCGGAAGCAGTACACCACCTTCCGGGAGTTCTGATCTTGGAAAATCAGCGAGCGCTGCACAACAGCAACAGGCGCGCAATCGCAAAGGTTCACTGAGCGCTGTAATCGACAAACTCAAGAACGCGCAGCACTGTACGGACGAGATATTACCAGGTAGTGGAAGCGGTGGCGGAAACAGCGGAGGACAAAAATCTTCCGGAAGTGGTAGTGGCAATGAGAGCAGCGGTGGAAGTTCTGGTCAGAAGGAACGAGGGACTGGTTCATCGAGCACGAAAACAGGCGAGGGGAAAAACACGGGTAAGAGCAGCAGCCCGTCGTTGGACGCCAAGAATCCTGCTGAGTACATGGTCAAGCACAGCTCGGACGGTATGAAAATTACAATAAATAAAACTCGCGCTAAAGATTCCAAGACTGGAGGAAGTTTGAAAATATCTTCCAGCGCAACATCGACGACCGGGTCGTTGAGCGTCTCCGTCTCATCGTCGGGCTCGGGAAACGGTTCGCCCAAGACACACACGGGATTAAAGCCTGGCGTAAATTCTGGACCAGCTTCCAAGAAACCACAGCCACAATCTTCGATGAAAAATACCAGTCAGAGTATCTCGTCGTCATCGTCGTTTAGCAACAAAGTTAGCACGACGAGTCAAAAAGTATCCTCGACACCCAAGTCCACTTCCAGCTCGACCGGAAGCAGCGGCTCGTTAACGAAGAGCGCAACGTCGAAATCGTCCACCGGCTCGCCGAAGATGTCGAGCTCGGGCGCTACGGATTTGAGCAGAAATCGGGAAAAGCCGAGATTGCCGAAGTCGTCGGAGAAAAGTAGCGGTGGTTTGTTCGGGACTAAGAGCAGCGCCGACGTTAGAAAAGCCAGTCCATCGGCTCTTCGCGAGGAGAGCGAGAGCGAGAGAGCTTTCAAGGTTCTCGCTGCTCATGTTTCCCCGTCCAACATGCCGAGTTTTCCGCCCCAACTCGTTGTCGAGGGTCTCATAAAACAGCTCGACACGAAATTTCAAATACCAAAATTGTCGGCGCGCGTTAATGCCACGACTGACATGGGTGAGAAAAAATCAGCGAGCGAGAAAATTAACCAACCGGTAACGACGGTCGAGAGCACAAAAATACTCGTTGACAATCTAACTACGAGTAAGCTGGAAACGACGAAAAATCCAGTACAAGCAAATACAGCCGTGAGCTCTTTGGCGAACAATCCAAAAACAACTCCGTCCTCCACCACGGAAATAATCGAGGCAAATCCAATTCAAAGCAGAAGAGAAACAGCGAAGATCGACAATATTACCGCAGCGCCTAGCGCGATTCCCATGATAAATTTGGCTACTACCACGAGTCCTGGACATCTGATGTTGCAGCCAGTCGTTGTCTCGACAACTCCGCCATTGACAACGGTTAACGATTCCGACGTTCCCACGAATCTCTCGATGTCGATTAATGAAGAATCTCGAGATTCTTGCAAAGACTTGACCGCAGTGCCGGTAAGACCAACTGGTACTTCAGCCAGTTCTCAAGTGCCGTTTCTCAAGACTGGTGTATCTTCCGGGATTGGGGCAACTTCCGGGGTCGTCACGGCGGACGAGATCGTTCCCGGTAGCCTCACTCACGCTTCCATCGATTCTCCTATAGTCGTGGATCCCATCGTACCTGCAAAGCCAACCGTTTATCCCTCGACAACCGGAACTTCCAGTACTACGAATAATCCCGTAGCTAACACAGGCAGCACTTCCGAGAGTCTGAATCTCAGCACGAAACCGGCTGACACGGCTCTGAGCAAGTACAAATCTATCGACGAGGTACGAAAACCGTTGGACAAAGTTGTCGTCGCTCCCCCATCGGTAATAGCGTCGGGCTCAACCTCGCCGATCGAGCCCATTGGGAAATCATCAGTTTCCGTCACCAGCGGCAATCCTCAGGAAGTCGCTGAAATGCTTCTCGATTTTTCGACCCCCAAGGAGGTTGCGAAAGTCGCAATCGCGACGATTCCCGAACGAGCCATGAGTCTTCAATCAGCACCCGTGAGAAGAAATACTCCACCACCGCCACCACCACCGCCAGCTTTCCCACCGAGTCCTTCGGTCAGTGTTCATATCGTCAAGAGTCCCGCTCCTTCGCCACGTGTCATACCACCATCGCCTCATTCAGCAGCCTCGCCGTGCATCACCGATGACGAACTGATGGACGAGGCGCTGGTCGGTATGGGCAAATGAAGATTACTGAAAGTACTGCGTTTGTCGTTTGTAAACGGGACAAAAAAACGACGGCGCAGTCTCTCATGAACGACGGAACCTTTTGACGAGACGAAAAACGTTATTTTACCCGCTACAATCGACTCGAGGAGATATCTCGTTACTTTCGAGTAAAAACATGTTAGTCACATAATCCAGAAATTCGAGTTCTTTGCAATTACTTTAATTTGATTCTTGAGTTACTTTTCAACTTTCTTGCGAAGTTTCTAAGATGAATAGTGTTAACGTTTTAGCAATTAATTAATATCGCACGGTCGATAAGACAAACGTATAATCAGTGCAACTTGTTAAAGTAACGAAATATGCCATCGTCTCGAAGAAATTGTAGCGTGCACTTTGTAACCGAGCGTGATTCAAAAACTCATCAAGTATTCGATAGTTTAATTTCACAATCCACCGAGTGTTGCCTTTATCAACGCTTCCTTTCTCGCCATAATTTGGAGACGATAGACAAAAGACAAAAGACAAAAAAAGTATATTTAAAGTTCTGTCAGCTTTCCACCGTCTTGAACATTTCAACCCAATTTCTTCCATAGTAATCTCCAAGTTAGTAGTCCTTCGTAAACTATCGATAAACCGTTGAATTCGTTTCTTTCCAAATTATCAAATTATCGATAGCCATAAAAAATTGCCAAACTCGCTCGTATGGATTTTGTTTTTCTTCTTTTATTGACAAAAAATATCCTTCGATACAACAAAGTTTTTCGTCCTCGGACAAAAGGTCCAGAGATCATATTATAAAACATACGCAAACTGCCACGATCAAACAGGATAGAGCAAAGTGTGGATGGGACTAGGAAAAGAAATAAATAATTAATGAAATTTTTGTATTAAAGGATCGGAGACGCAGAGTTTTGCCCAAGTTACAAAGAAAAATAATCCCGCGTATACGGAAATTGCGAATATATATGTATACATGTAAACTACGAATGATAAATTAATTTGTATAGGGAGGTGTGTGTTGCGGGTTAGAGAGAGAGATACGCGATAATGTAATACATACATATATATATATATATATATATATATATATATATATATATATATATATATATATATATATATATATATATATATATATATATATATATATGTTTGTATGCGTCATACGCAGGTTGTACCGATGATGTACATACGCATAATCATGTTGTACCATCTTTTCTTTTTCTCATTTTCTTCTTCGAACATTAATGACTTACTGATGTTTGTGTAAGACTCGATAATAAATATATTTCCTTGTTTTAAAAAAACAAAACAAAAACGATCGATGCGACATTGACGAAAAATTGGCGATGGAGCTCGTTACTTTGTTTCCATCGGAACTTCGACAAAGCATCAAGGGTAAAAAAGAAATATAATCGACGATGTTGGAATAATTACCCCAACTTAATCAAAAACGAAAAAACGTTTCTCCTTTAGTAAAAAAGTGTTTTTTTCTTTTTCTACGTTTCAGGACAATCGGAGAGGAACTTATCACCTAAATCCCAGAGATTGGCAGAAAATTGTACTTTTGTACAGTTTCGTATCGATATGGAGAAATACGTTGTTGTCGAGAATAATTGTGGACGATACGAGAATGAAAATAATCCGGAAGTCTCAGAAGCAAGTCAAGCTTCTTGGTACGATTAGGTCCAGTATACCGTCCTTATCGGATGGACAATTGATACGTGCGTAGTATTCGATCGTGTACAGACTCGTCATCGTACCGCAGCCCGTGAACAACGAAAACCATATAAACATATTACCAGCCGGATGTCCGGTCTTCATGACAAATATCAAAGAGAAACTTATGACGCCGAACATCATAAACATTATGGGGAAGAAGAAGCCAAACGTAAACGCCATTAGAAACTCGTGAACTACTGCGGAAATGAAGAATACTGTAAACGTCGCGAGAAAACGATTTTTTCGCGTAACGTTCTCGTACACATCTTTGTATATGTAGGTGTAAAGCCAATCGTGAACAACAACGTTCCAGTTGCGATAATAAGTCGCGTACGTTGTTGCGTTCCACCAATCCTGAAAAGAAGAGAATAAAGCGATTAGCTTCGATCATTGAAAATTGAAAACAACAATCTTGCATGGAAAAATTCAGAAAGCGATTATACTAAGTAGACAGAATAATAATGAAATATTTATCGTTTGGTTGATTTTACAAGTTACAATGTAATGCTGAGTTTGGAAATGTTGAAAATATTTCAAGGGATTTATTCTCAACCGATCGTCGAAACTGGAAGAGTTCTAAAATATTCGGCTTGGCTATAGTAATATGGGAACTTGTTCGATAATCAAGAAGAGACAATCAAAATTATGGCACGTGTTGTAGAATTGAAAAATTACCGAGTCTTATTAACTGTAGTACAAAAATCAATTGTTACTCACTTTGTAGAATAAACGATCGGCAAATCTCATGACCTCGGCTGCTCCGTTCATCCAAGCGTGTAAGAGACAATAAAATCCACTGAGGAATAAGAGCATACCAGGCAACCATGTGCTGTAAACCGTCAGCACGAAAGATCTAACGTCGAAGGGACGTTTGCCAAAATCTTCGAATTGAGGAACGAAATAACGCTCGAATATGAATGATATGTTGAACATGACGAGAACGACTTCCGTGAAGTGCCAGAGAGCGAAACGCCATCGAATCTCTTTCGTCCTGAAGACATGAAAAGAAAATAAAGGTGATTTCATTCGTTAGTTAAGTTGGAATACAATTATTGTTTCAATGGGTAAACCCATCCTTCTAAATTTTACCTTGGATAGGTGTCACGATAGATGAGAGTCGGAGCGAACATGAAGTAGAGAAACTTGGAAAATCCTGGAAAACTTATTTCCTTGTCAGTGTGAGGCTTGTGCGCTATTACCGGACCGGCTGTGCTTCTCACAAAAGCATGCATCTTCATCACAATTCGTATCTAAATTTGATGTAAAAAGAAAATGAAAATTCGAACGAATCAAAGAATTAACTTGTTTCTTTTTCAATTTTTGTTTGTTTTAAATTTGATTTTCAACGATTGTGAATAATAGTAACATAGGAATTATTGGAGACAAAGTGTACCTCTTCAGCAATCACTACGAGCTTAGACATCGGTGGTAAACCTGCCCAAACGATTACTTTTACAGGAATCGTTAAAAATGCAATTTGATAAGTCACGAAAAGTACGAGCCATCCATAATCCCAGGCTTTCAGTTTATAAGCTGCAATACCACAAATGATTAATTAGCAATTTTGTTAATTAAAACTCATTTCATTAATCAATTTCTTACATACTTATAACAATATTCTTTCCTTTACTCGATTCTTTATACACAAACTGATTTAGACATTGTATGAACTTTTTGTCTGTACTAATTAATTATAACAAATAATAACTCGTTAGGCATCTCACATTTGGGCGGAAGTGACGCACGCTGCTGTGCCCAATAACGACAAGCATTGTAGACGCCAAAAGAACAAGCCATCATCACAAGCCAAATCTCAATGACTATAGAAAATTTAGCAAAGCCCAACCTTATCAGATTCAAACCAAGACTTGCTCTAAAAAGAAAATTATTATTGTCTCGTTTATCATAAAACTAATGAATTATCCTTGATCAAAATTACTTACCTTCCGGTATGCATAAGGTCGTAAATCACCGTATGGAGACAAAGTACTATGAGGATAACGACAAATATATTGCGTATTGTTCTAAAATGTTTGATCTCATAGAGATCCGTGAGTACCGAATTTCTTGGTGAGAATTCTTTTTCCGGAAGTCCTTCGCTTTTTGAACTTTTACTGTTTCGTCGAATATAACAAAGAGATTGAAGAAAATTATATGAGTTTTCAAGAAGATATACACTACCAGTGGAAAGTTTCCAGACAAAAGTTGAAAACAGTGCCGGAACGGTTTTTTATGCCATTTCGCCGGTAGTTGGGCTAGGCCAATTTAACCTACGCCATTTTTAAGAGCAGGAATTTCCCTTCATTTTCGCTCTTTAAAAAAAATTTTACGATTTTTTTTACTATTGACACTTAGTTTTGAAAACAATAATTTTTCGTCGTTTTTTGTTCTTTTGCAAGTGGACCCCCTTTGCAGTAAAAATTTGTTTAACGAATTTCTTTCACCATACTCATAAAGGGGCAAGTCTAAGTTTCAAGTTCATTTTTTATAAAATTGTCTACGATTTTTTTTTCCAAAGATATGTCGTTTTTTGAGAAAAAATAGACAATTTGAAAATTGCTCCATAGGACGAAACCAATGAGGTTTACAACAAAACCTCAAGATGACAAAAAGTTGTATTACTTCTTGCTGAGTTGAGGAGAATTTTTTCAGATTTTTTTTTTGAATTTTATTTCCACCTTTTTTAACCCCTTCCCGTGCCATTTAGCTCGACGTAATTTGGGCCCAAGTGTTAGGCGTTAACGCTTCTTAAGCAGGTCAAACTGATGCTCGAGAAAGGTCACAATACGATTTGTAAGGGTTTATTCAATTTCAATATATAAACTACTTTGTAACAGCAATTATGAGACTCGTGACTAACTCTTGTGGCGTACTAATAAGAATTGACATTCGATTACGACCGCTACATTACAATATTTATGTTTGGCCCTACAATCTATTTACGAGCCTGGCTCGTGATGTTTACGTTTGGGCCGACTATCTATTCACGAGCCTGGCTCGTCATATTCGTGTTTGGGCCAACATTTTCATCACGAGCCAGACTCGTTAAAGCACGGGAAGGGGTTAAAGGCCAAAATTAAGGGGAATCCCTGCTCTTTAACACTAGATTTACCAGCTATTTGCATATACCTGTTTCTATCTAAAAATATTTTTACAAATATATATAAAGTTGTATCGAGTTCATTAAATATATTTTCTACTTACAGTTACAGAAGTCTTAACGTCATTTCAGAAAACAAATGTTACATGCAGTAGGAATTTTTAATTAAAAATTGCACGACCAGTCAAAATGACTGGTCTGGTAAATCTAGTGTTAAGGTAGTTCTATCGTGACATTAAAATCGAAACATTATTTTTGAATTTTTCTCACATACAAAATGGTTTGCGGGCTTAAGTTGATAAAGAAAAATTGTTGCACATTGACTAAAGAACAACATACTCCAAATTCAAGGGCATACAAGGTCATATGTACTTGCTGTATAATTACAAAAATTGCGAAAATTCTTTTCTTTAGATTTTTTTGAAAAACTAAATAAAGCTTCTTTGAAGTTGCATAAAAATTTATGCAATGTTTTAGAAGGCTTCACCGAGTAGAAGCCAAGATATTTATGGATGAAAATGCAACTTTTAACACGCGCTCTTATGAGAGACTACCGAAAATTCGGATTTTCAATAATAAATATCTCAACTTCCACGTGGTAAAACTTTCCAAAAATTATTACTCACGTACATATGACATCAAAGAAGATATATCCAAATTTTCAATAAAATCTTAAGAAAACGATAGAACTACCTTAAAATGGCGTTGGTTAAATCGGCCTAGGCCAACTACCGGCGAAATGGCATAAAAAAACATTCCGGCACTGTTTTCAACTTTTGTCCGGAAACTTTCCGCAGATAGCGTAATTCTGCAAGTAACCGTACGTTCTTTAGATGCGATAAGAAAAAAAAATGTTCTCTCACCTTTTATCACGGTACAATGTTTCCGTTTTGTTTAGACCAAATCTATCAAGTTTTTCGGTTTTATTGATAACTTCCAGTTCATTCATAACATCGGACAGCATGGCATCGAGTTGATCGCGAACGTTATTTACCATGTCATTTTTTAATCTCTGTTGAAAGTTCGATAAAGTTACGAGGGATAAAAAAATATCGAGACGATGAATTTAGTATTTCTGTCCTCGACGTTAGCCAGTTGATAATGCGAGTCCAATATATCTTTGATAAAAAAACAAAAAAAAAAGTCTTCGTTTCTGCAGCAGAAAATTGTTATTTCATGTTTTGTCTTGCTTTACGAAAGATAAGAAGTCTGTTGGAATAATTTACATTGCTGTTTTAATTCAATATGATTGAAGGCAAGGAAATAGTCCGTAGTAAATTATTACACAAAAAGATCAAATTCTTGTCATCAAAATTTCATATCTTATCGCGTTAATGTAGAAGGACACTCGAATTAGATATAAATAGAAGAATCTAAAATAGATATCGAGCGGAGGATTTTAATGCTGAGGCAATAATATAATTATCGCAAAATTTACGACGTATTGTGCTAATTACTGAATTAACACAACATGGATAAGCTCGTTGCATTATAAATTATAATAACGCCCAGTTCTATTTTCTCAATTGCATTTTATAAAGCCAAACGAGCATGAGTTTCTGTGTCATCTTATTTCGTATTATGAAATCCGATATCGGCTTGTCGAGAGTCGATGAAGAAAATGAAGATGACATCGAAGAAGGAAGCAAAGTAATAGAACAAAAATTAACTCACCTCCATACGTTCCTTCACATTTATCATAGACATCCCACGAATCGTGTCAACTGGTGGTTGTGGTTCTTCTGGTTCTTCACTCACTGCAATTTTATTATAAAACGCAAATGTTTTTAATGCGATCTATCGAGTTCGTGAAGATATTGAAGACGTTTTAATTATGTTTTTATCTTCGTTATTCGTGGGATAAAACTTTGGTAATTAAACGGTATTGTTAATACAAGTTTATGTTTCACTTGCAAAATTTTAAGGTCATTGGTCAAAGTGTCTAGTTGAGAGAAATTTTTCTGATTTTGTTTTTAACTGGAAATTTTATATTTATAAAAGTTTGTTGAATTAAATTGTGTTTAATGATAATAATTAATGATTTAATTCAGTTGTAACTGGTTGATTTAATACTACGAGGCGGAAGCATTATTGTTTACAGACCTTTGGAAGATAGTAAAATGTGTAACAACAGTTTTTCCAAAAAATCTATTTCTTAGAATTTTATTTACATTGGATAAATGAAATGATAATCGTCATTTAGATTAAAAGAAAAATGATTTTTACAAAGTTCCATATTTTTGGGAATTATTACACACAAACGACAATTATTTCTTCAGTATTTTACAAATACAACTCGCTCTATCTTTTTGAACTAGCAACAGCTAAAAAATTAACACCGCGTTCCATCTACGAAGACAAAAATATTTCTTAAGGTCATTATGACCTTCATAGAGATATAAAGATATCTTCAATAATGTAGACGTGATAGTTGATTTTATTCGCCATATCGAGCAAAATTCACAGACTAGTTTTTATCACATGGAAACATTCGTAGTACAAATAATATTATAAGATTTTTTAATCTTAAGGGTCTTGATCGGGTCGATCTTAGTCGATATCAAAGACACGATAATTCTCACCTCCGTTACTCGATTTCTTTGTCTCTCCCTTCGTCTTAATTATCCGTTGTTTAGAAAACATTCTCGCATCTTCTCGTTCCTTCTTATCCATCACGATTGAATTAAAATTATTGACCTTGTATGGTAGTTTGATCTAACGACCAATTCACAAATGCACCGTGAATATTTAATCGTTACAACTATTTTCAAAAATTTACTTCAAAATCTTGTATTTATCCTCTGAGAAAAACGAGAGCTTCGATTCTAATTGCCCTCGAAGCTCGAGCCCTAGACCTCGTAATAATTTGTGCTTAAATCACTCGATTTCATTCCATTGCTATCGAATATCTCTTGGTCTATAATTCTATAATTGAGTTTAATAGGTTCAATCTTTACAAACTCGATGCCCGGTACAACTGGCTATAACGGCAAACAGAGACCAACTACCACTCGTCTATCGGACCTAATAATCCTCTTGTGCGACATGCTGTCTATCTGTGATAACGCATACATATATACGCGATAGTCCACCGACGGTTTCAGTGCAAGCACACTCGACAATCTCTTCGGTTTCGGGTTCACTTGTACTCGTTTCTGAGATTACACGGCGCATGCAGATTGATCTGAAACTCGGATTATAGAACGAAGAGAACTCTAGCTTTATCATAGACTGGAATTTTTTTGTTCCAAGGCTCGTCATGGCGAAATAGATTCGTAGTGTTTTATCTCTTTCGTTGAAACAGCACTGGTAATGTACAACGGAATTGAGCTTCCAACTACAAGGGTTTATTAAATTTTCGTGCGTGATTCAGTTGTTAAGCCATTAAGAGACGTTAATCGCACCAAGTTTTGCTAAGCAATCTTCTCAATATCTGAGCGTCTCTATATTACACTATCTACATGTTTTTTTTGTACAATAAACCTAGAACTTAGTATTTTGGTTTACTACGTCAATTTTCGTGTTTTAAAAAGTAAATTGTAAAAAAATCTTGTCAATCCAAGTTGGCGCGTTGTTTCCGAATGTTTTTTTTTTACATATTTTCAAAGCGTGTAGTATTGTCTAAGAATTTTTCTACAGTGACACAGCTCTCCCTCTCTCTTTCTCTATGAAGACAGAGAATAAATAAGGATTGAATTAGGAGCGAATGTTTGGTGACTTTAACGTATAATTCATTGAAACGAATGTATGCCGATGAAATAATTCTTCATTATTAGTAAACAACATAGCTAGCTAAAATATGTACAAAGGTATAAATTGTTTCACCGGGTTTCCAATAGCATGGGAATCGCATCGACATTTGCTATTACATTTATCGACGATTTTCGTTTCGTCAGGTGGTCTTGTAATGAAGCACGCCGGATGGAGGAGCAGTAGGTAGATCGGTTGAAAATTGAGTCGATTCCTGCGTTAAGAAAAGAATTTTTTATTATTGATATCATATCTTCGAAAATCAAGTAAAAAGTATTTTTTCAAAGAAAAATTGACTTTTTTTAGTTTTGCTAATGTATATTTTTTTAAATACATGCTAAAATCAATTGGTGACATCGTACCTGCGATACATGGCCAAGAGTGTTGTTCGTCGCATAATTTCCACGCTGAGGATAAGTAGCGGTAGGATGATTCGATGATTGCGGCAATCCAGGAGGAATTACGTTTGATGGTTTGTACCCGGTGACCTTGTTCCACAAAATTGGAAATAAATATTAGACTTGAACTTCACTACGTGAGTTTGGACAAGTACATTGTCGGTATGTAACTCATAGGTAGTGAACGAATATGATATAGATATACAGGGTGAATTTCATAAGGTGTAACGGGCATTATTCTAAGGTAGATGGGATCATTACAAACAAAAGTTGCAAATATACATTAGGGATATTTCTAATAGTTTACGAGATATACGTTTTTAAAGTTGGTCCAATCAGAGCGCGTCGAGAAGCTTTGGCGCCGCCTACTCTTGGCCTAGCCATAGTAACAGCACAGTGTAGGGCGTTACATTTGGGGTGGCAACATTCTGAGCAGTAAATTAATTTTATTATATTATTACGTAATTTTTATTTCGGAGTGGGCGGCTCCAACGCTTCTCGGCACGCTCGGATTGGACCAACTTTAAACATTTATATCTCGTAAACTATAAGAAATATCCTTAATGTATATTTGCAACTTTTGTTTGTATTAATCCCATCTACCTTAAAATAAAGCCTGTTACACCTTATGCAATTCACCCTATATAAGCCTACCTTGTCGTTGATTTCTGGAAAGATAGTGCTCAGATTGAAGTTTGTCAGGCTCGTTCCTGAGGGATGATGATGCGTGTGATTCGGATTATTGCCACTGGCACCGCCTCCTCTCGCAACGCGATTGGAATTCGTAGCGAGCCCAACCGAGCTCGGATGCGGATGATTTTGGTAAAGAGGATTTGCATGAGGGGGCGTAAGGAAGCTGGTCGGATGCGTGTGATGATGATGGTGATGATGATGATGCGGATGTGAGTGATAATCTTCCAATGGCGAGCCAACCGAAGATATTGGAAATTCCAAATTGTGCATGCTACTGTTATTGTTATCGCCCTTTCGTTTGCTCTTCTTAGATCCATTCGAGTAAGAATTACGCTTCTCACAGTTTTGCTGCTTGACAACGCTGCTAGCATAATGCTGCTGATGATTCTTTGGATTTCCTGCAACGCTGACGCTCGTGGTGCTGGTCAATCTTGTGCTCAGAGTCGTCGAAATCGTCGACGAGGTGTTAACACTCGTTTTCGGATTTGCGCTCACATTCGGCAATAAGAAAGAATTGGGCTCAAGAAAGTCACTCGGATTTTCGTGCAACGGCATCATGTAACTCGTAGGTGTATTCGAGATGCTCGTTATAAAATTCGTCGTAGGATAAATATTCGTATTAGGCGAATATGCGTAAGACGAGTGATTGAAGTTTTGATTCACCACCTGACCATAAGAATTTGGATCGTCGCTCGCGTTCGTCAGATAATTTATCGGTGGCATTACCATATCCGTCGTTGTCAATCCACCAGGATATTTATTCTGCGGATACTCCGAGGTGAAGGATTTGATTGTTGATGTTTGCAATTGTTTATCCTGATTGGCGTCATGAACACTCGTGTTCCCACCGATCAAAGCTTCTGCAGTGTAATTACTCTTACATTGTCTGTTTCTCCAGTGAACATCATTTTGTTGATACTTCTGAGTCTGTTGAGGTTGCTGATGGTGATAGGACTGATCGGTAAAAGCATGAACCGCTAATTTTTGTTCCTCCTGAGGATGCAGCTGTTCGACGTTAGTTTGCTTTCTCGTCTCCAGCTGTCTCTTGGCAGGAGTTCTTGGACTCGCGTTATTTTTCCGCTGCTTCCGGGTTTGTTGAGGGGCTGGCTGCTGTTGCTGATGATGATGGTGATGATGATGATGATGAAGATGATTCTGTTGTGATTTCTCAGCTTTCTCGTGCTCGACGAGCTGGCTGACCGACAAGAAGGACGTTCCCTGAACAGTTTGTTGAACATTTTGAGTATTGAGCATGTTTTGATAATCCCTACCAACTACCTCTTTGTCTTTTGTTACAGGAGTTTGGACAACCTCTTTGTTTGTTCTCAATGGCATCTGTCCAAACAGAAAACTCTGCTTCTCCGAGATATTTGTTCCAAGAGCGAGATCACCCACTAACGTAGGCAACGTCGACGGAACAACGACATGTTGGTCCATCGATTTTATCGTCTGGTTGTGCTCGGTTTGAGAATTTTTCGTTGGTGACCACGAGAATGGTTGTTCTTCCGTGTAAAAACCATCAATTCGACGAGGATCGTTCTGCAACGTGGCAATATTTGGAAAACCGTGGGGTCCACTGGCTCCCACGTCGTAATTATTGTAAAATTGATTAGGCGTGCTCTGATTATAGGATGGTGGCTGTGTGAAGATATTGTTCTGACAGAATTCCAGCTCCTTGCCGATTGGTGGCAGAATAAGATCAGCTATATTGGTGTTGTGCTTAATTTCCGGTGTCATCATCCAATTGACCGGAGGTCTTACAGGTTGTTGTTGCAATTGCTGTTGCACCACCGGTTTACTTTTCGTCTGTTGCTGCTGCTGGGACTGTGGTTGTTGCGTCTGTTGACCGTGCTTCGCGTTATTGTAACTCGAATTATTGTGATGCAGGATCGAGGCTTGAGTCTGTACGTGAGGCTGATATTTCAGCTGCGCATTCGGATCTTTGTCCTCTGTGTATTTATAATTTGCCGAGCTATAAATCTCGCTGTTGCACTTTATCGGCACGTTCGGCTCGGCAAGATCAAAGGAGGCGTGAGAGTCGTAAGTGGATATCGTATAATTTGCTTTTTCCGTTTTTGTAGTCTGATGAGACTTCGAGGCTTGTTGATGATCCAGACCGGTGAATTCCGTTTGTGTGTAAGCTGAGCCCATGGAATATTTCACTTTGTTCTTTTCACCTCCAAATTTATAATCTTCGGTTGCATTTGCATTTTGATTGTGAGGGCGAGATGATTTTTGCTCCGGCACTATCGCTTGACCTGTCTTGTTTTTTGAAGGATCTTCGAAGCTTTGAGGTTTTAGACCCTCATGAACCAATTTTTCTCGGGTTTTGTCAACAATTGGCACATCGGGCGCGAATCCTTCACCGGGCAAAATATTGCCATATGCCTCTTTGTGAATTGGAGCAAAAGCATAATTTTCACAAACAGTTTTGCCTTCAGGCTCCTCGACGTGATCTGCACCTGCTTCGTATTGCACGAGATTATTGTTGTTATTATTGTTGTTGTTACCACTTCCGCTTATAGGAGAGAATGTTGTCCATGAGAGTATGCTAAAGTTGGATGAATTGTGAGCGACGGTCGTCGTTGATTTTACCGTATTATCAGCAATTGTACTCTGCGAGTAATTCGACGTAGCAACGCAAGTTTGTTGCTGCTGTTGATTGTGAGTCCCGTAGCGTGGATTCGACGAATTCGGTATTTGAGTCTTGCTAACGTGGGAAATCGACGATGACGAACCGTCGAAAATTGGCTTCTTCGAATCTCTGCTGTAAGGAACGTAAGTTTGTACCTCATTTCTTTTACCTTGAAACATGGAATCAGGCACATGAAGATTTTGCTTTGGATCCTTCAAGAAACTCGTGTAGTTTGCGTTTTGGCCAAAATTTTCAATTTTACCGGAAGTCACAGCTGGTTCGGTACGTTCGCGACTATTCAATCTACCGGAAGTCTCAGGATTACTGCGCTGCTCCGTTGGTTCCTTGCTCTGTGGTATAGTTGGATAATTTTGAAAAACATTCTGAGCCTCTTTGGTGCTTGGTATTCCCGATGGAATGCTTTCATTCAGTCGTGAAACCACGTAAGATCGATCGTGTTGGACAGAACTTGAATCGTGAACCACCGAATTTTTGCCAGAAGGGATTGGATAATTTTGAACCGGTGCTCCATTGTCTTTTCCATGAATATCATAGCTCTGATAAGACTCTTTGGTACGAGCCGGGTAATTATGCTGGAGACTTTGAGACACTGGTGGAAATGCTGCATAGGACGCCATGGACTCGGATGTACTAACGATCGAGTCTTTGCTTCGATTTCCATAAACTTGCTGAGTCATTACTTGAGGCTCCTTGCCAGTCGTGTGAGCAACGTAAGCGCTTTGGACAGCATGCGATCGCATCGAGGGATAAGAGATTGCGGACGAGCCATCGTGAGTTGGAATAGCTGAATTCGACGAAGTTGTTTTTGTCGTTCCGTACGAAGTTCGAGCCTGATTCATGAAATTCGCATAACCGGGCATATAGTCTGGAATCGTTGGATATCGTCCGGTCGTCTCGTACTTGGGCAATTCACTCGTGCAGTTCGAGACTGGAACGATCGTTCGACTCGTTCCTTCGTACTTCGAACAGATCAGCGAAGGTTGCGTTTCGCATTTGCGTCCGGGATTCTCACACTTTTCAGATCCGTGAGGAATTGTTGCATTGGAATCTCCAGTCAGGACATTGCTGATTGCATTTACATTTTCAATTATCGTATCGTTTGATCTCGAATTACTCGGTAGTGTGAAATTTTCGTTTGCTATTGTAGTTTCAGGAAATTGTACGACTTTGTACAAGCGCTCTTTTATTGTCTCGCTGTTCACGATTTTGGGTAACGCTTTTGGAACTTCGCCCATTAGTTTGGTAGGGATCTTCGAACTCTCGCGTTCCTGAGAATTTGTCTTGTCACTGGAAATGATTGGAGCGTCGGTTTTGACTTTAAAGCTATTTGGTTCAATGGCTCCAATTTGAAGAAGCATCGGTGGTGTTTGACTGTGATACTTCAAGTCTTCCTTCATTTCTTCCTCGAGCACTTCGGTCTTGCCATTCAACGACGAGACCAACGGGAAAGCCATTAGGAAAGCCGCGGTGGGAGAGATTGATTCGGGATTGTGCGAACTCGAGGGGACTTGAAGAGATGCGAAAAGATCGTTCGAAAGATCCGAATGAAGACCGTCCGTACGATTAGCGATCGGTACAAAGGTATTACCCGAGCTGTACGTCAAAGATTTCAGTGTTTCGTCCTTCGATCTATCGTTCACTGGCTCTTCCGTTTCCGCGCTGACGTTCAAGTCGGCAGTCTCAGTATTGAGAGTCTCGATGACTGTTGAACAAACTTCCGGTTTCATAGTCGTTGTTGTATTAGTGTCAAGGTTTAATATTATCTTTCCACTCTCGACGATCACACCGTCATCGACTTTGACCTCAGTTTTTTCCGTAGCTCTCAGCAAACTGTCGAAACGCGTACCAAGATCGCAAACATCCTTCTCTTTATCGGACACAACACCAGCCTCGGCGATCGCTTCGTCGACTTCGGAGAGTGCCGTTGTGCCGGCGGATCTCTCGGGTTCGGCAAAAGTCTTTGCAGGTTCGAATGCTGGCAAATCGTTTTCCTGCGGCGATGAGTTTGAAGTATTAGTTTCCGATTTCGAAGACCATTTGGTTGAAACTTTCGCTTCTACCGGATCTTTCGAGGGATCAGAATTTTTTAGAGAATTTTCTGACTGCTCGGAAGTCAATTTAATCAAAGAGTCGTCATTTGGTTCCGGGGTATTTTTAATGTCCGGTTCAGCTGTTTCGACAATTAAATCTGCTACAGTTGATTTATTTGATTTTTCGCACTCCTTGGAATTAGTTTCATCTTCTTGTTTCATAAGCTTTTCGCAGGATTCGCTCGCACCCTCGCCTATCCTGTCTACGACGCTTCGCAGGTTTTCAATTGATTTGGAAATTTCCGGAAGCGCAACGATTTTCATCACTTTGGGCTGTTGATCGACTGGCGACAGATCTTCGGTTGATTTTCTTTTCTTCTCGTTGAGCTCCGCGATTTCCGTTATCTCAGATTGTTCAGACGATTTTATCGTTTCCTCGGGTGTTGTTTTTGATGTTATCTCATTCTTGTCAGACGTATCTTTTACCTCATCAACTTTGTCACGGCGTTGAACTTTCTTGCTCTTAGTCTTTTTCAATTTTTTTGTATCGACGTCTGTGCTCTCGGTATTTTTAGTAGTTGGCGGTTCGCGATGAATCGCCGGTATTGGAACTTTATACGTCATCGTTGTGGTGGTTATTTCTTTGCCTTTTGGCAAAATACACTTTCGTCCTCCGATCTTTGTCGCCTCGATGATATTTTTCACGCTCGACGACCAATCGCGCGAATTTATTCCAACGCTCGTTTGGACCCTCGGTAAAGTGTTAAGTCCGAGTTTTTGCACGTTCTTCAATAAATTTTCATTTCGCAACGGTAAGACCGAATTTTGGACCCGATTAGTGAGCGATTGCATAACGATCATTTGATTTTGTTGAGCATTGCCGAGAATGATTGGATTCGCAGATTGAGCTTGAGCGCTTACGAGAATGTTAGAGGTGAGTGGAGCTATGGGAGTTACGAGAGGCATCAGCTTGCCAGCTGACCATATCAATGTACCTGGCGGTAAATTAGCTATCGATTGACTTTGCGAGGATGTTGCATTGAGTTTCTTCTTCTTCAATTTGAGATCGATAAGTTTTCCTTTTCTCTTAACTCTCTTTCGCGATTCTAATTTTCGAATTCTCTTACACGGCTTTGAGACAGTCGATTCCGTCGGCGTGACGTCGTGTGGTGAACCTGCAAGAATATCGATATGATTATAGGTAAAGATACAAAAATATTCGCTTCAAGATAGATTGATGATTGGCGTACCTGGAATACTTCGGCTCTGGATAGAATTTGCATTTTCATTATCTGTACTCGCATCATTACGAATTTCACTGCCCTCATTAATGCTGCTATTTACATGATTTTCCTGATCCTCGATATGAGCGCACTCGAGAGTTTCTTTCTCATCGGAATTTTTTTTCGCAGTATCGTTGCTGAGACTGGAGGTCTTTTGTTTAGAAGGCACTTTATATCCGATCTGTTTTGTTTTTCGCTTGTCCGGCTTTTTGCGCTCGGTTAATCTATCTAGATACTTTTCGCCGTCCTCCACGTTGATCTTGTTGGACCATTTGAGAGGCGAAATTTTTTCCAATGCTGGCTCGGCTGGCACAGTTATACCAGCGTCTCTCAAAAGAGCAGAAAGAAGTTGAGTACGCGAGAAAAGTTGCGTGACCAGCTTTTTTAAACGATTTAGCTCTTCCTCTGCAACAATTAACAAGCAATATATCTAATGAAAGAATTTAATGAAATGCAATACTTTAATATATAAAATACTATGTAATAAGATGTTATTAAATTAATAGAAACAAATTGATTATATTTGTGATATTGCTGTCCTTGGAGTTGATTCCAAAGTCACAAAATTCCACTCACTGTGAGCTTCTCCTGCATGAGCGCCAAACAACTCGTCTGTGCGATTGTTCAATTCTTTTATGTATTTGGAGGCATGAATGAGAATATCGACTTTGTTGCGTTTCCGACCTTCTTGATGCGGAGGTAAGAGATCTGCCAGGGTTTTGAAGTACGTGTTCATACGACTTCGTCTGTCCCTTTCCCATGTTTTGGCATTGCTAAAAAACAAGAAAAACACCAAATATATATGGAAAAATGTCTTTCAAATTGTGATAATACGTGATGAATTAGGATAAAAAATGTTCTAATAATTAACAGAAGTATCTTACATCTTTTCTTTACGGGGCATAATTTAATCCTTCGTCATCATTAATTGGATCATTAATGAACCATGGGATATCCAAATGATCTCCCGACATCAGAATCATTTCACCATTTGTTGGGTGAACAACATTTTAATCCTTCTGTTAAACAAACAAGAACCGAATTTGTTCCACATTGCAATAGTGGACATCACCACACAGTGTTAAATTATACTCGAGGCACGAATTTGTCAGTAATGTACACTAATTCGAGTTAGTCCGATGAGAGTGTGCTTTATTTATTTATTTAATCAATCCCATTCGCTTTTTTTTATAACTAATTCGAGTGCCAATTGATAATGTTGTAATCGTGAACTCAGCTGACCGCTTGACAGGTCTAGGGGGTGCGTTCGAGATTAGAGAAAATCAGACTATGGTGGACTGGATGTGCCCTCTAGATTATTTGGCTAACCATAGAATTTACTATACGATAATGTCCCGATTCAAACGAGTCAACGAAAGTTCACTAGCCCGAATAACCTTTTTCGTTTTGAAATGTTTATATCTAAAAGTTCAATTTTACGAATGATAATAATATATCGATTGCAAATTATTACGATTAACGATGTTCCGAAAACTCAGTCACCCGATAGAACACGAGTCTCAATGGAATCTTGTCATGAACTGACAGTACTCGAATTGTAGAAATCTGAATAACTGATAATTCCGATCTGTTACCTTTATCTTGCTTCGGTGTGAGCAATGTTAATCGACGGATGGTAAGTACAAACTCCGGATAACTGGTAAAATTAGTGTTAGGCATGTAAGGAATCTTGCTGTTAGCCGGACGCGTAGATTTTACAAGTGGAGTATCGGGAATTCTCCGCAAATAGTCGTTGACAGGTGCTGCCACCACTCGGCTAACGGTCGAGTTATCTCTTGCACGTAACCTCCGTGAACATAGCCGACTAATTTCAAATTAGACCCAACATTTTTTTAACCACGCATTACGATTTGAAAAAGCAGGGTTGAGGGTGAATTATCTTAATAATTATTAGTTACAATTTTTTTCATCCAAGAAGGTTTTAATTAGAGATTACGGAATCGGAAATTTTCCGCGTAATTCGAATATCACGATTATAATTCCGCGTTGTTTGAACCGCAACGGCATTCGTCATATATATGACTACGATAACTTGCGGTCAACTTCACGTGGGTATAATATAGTTCACCCGTTGGCCGCTCAGATGTCGCAGAACCAACTCCCGAGATTTAAATTTTTGTCGAGCGTTGATAATCTTCCCTCTTATCTCTCATAAAATACCATTTACTATATTATTAATTACTAGATTTACTTACTTTTTACTGACATTATAATACCTGTCATCAAATATCACTATGTCATTCAATCTAACGAATCTCGAATGAAGATTCCACATGGCAAATTTGGCGGGAATTACGATTTTCTCTCATCTCTTTTGTACTGTCGCACCTGTATCGTGCCCTAAATAAGACATCGGGTCACTAACAAATTAAATTCCTTCTCCCGACGCGGCTATAAATAGAAAACGATGCAGAATGAACAAAAACAAAAATGAATTATCGCAGCGAGGAGAACTGCTTATTCAGGACGAAATCAGACGGCGTGTAACGCCGTAGTAATTACTTCATATTGTGGGAAAGCGAAAAGCTAACGCGAACCTCTTTCCTCTTTAGCTGGTGCGATGCACGACGCAGCATTGTCTATTCTATACGACATCCGGTCGTTGGTCCCCTTCTCGTATTTCTCTCTTTCTTCTGTTCGCCACCTCATCGCCCTACCACCTGCTCATCCGCTCCAGCTCTCGTTGATTCACAATTAGTGAAGATATACATACATAAATATATATATACATAAAATTATATATATATATATAACTAAAAAAATATATATATATATATATATATATATATATATATATATATATATATATATATATATATATATATATATATATATATATATATATATATATATATATATATAATTATATATAATTATATATATTAAAAAATACTATATATACTAATAAAAATACTATATATATACTAAAAATTATATATATATATAATTTTTTTCCTACTTTGCACGTTGATGAAGAATAGAGTCGTTCGTACATGTCCGCGCCAGCAAATTCGAAACTCCGCGCAGTGGATGAAGTAATTGCGAGAAATTCGTGAGCACATTTATTTGACAATAATATCGTATTGAAAATAATACATTGCCTCGAGCTGAATGATCGCACGAAGAAAAAAAAAATCGACAAAAAAGAACGAGTCGAAAATCATTTTTAAATATTCTACGTTAAAATATATAAAAATATTACATTTTTATTCGTTATCGACGAAAGCTCAATGGGAAGAGGTTTTTGCAAATCTAAATCTTCGCGAAAAATCTCAATTTATTATTTATTCGCATTTTTTTTGTTTTCATTCAATATTGCAACATAAAATTTGTACAAATGATAATTCGGTAATAATAATAATAATAATAATAATAATAATGACGTAACTAATAATAGGCAATAATTAATATATAATTTGATGAGAGAGTGTTCTGTGTGGATGTTTTTCTTTTTCTTTTTTTTTCATATATATTTATATCGTATATACAAATTATAATCGACAATGTTGGACAACCTACATCGTTATCGGTCCCTCGGCGCTTTTTTGTTCAAATATTGAACGGAGAAAACGGACCTCTCGTTTCGCATTTATTTATGGTTTTTTTTGTTTGTTTTGTTTTTTGTCCGGTGACGAGAAATATAGATATTTTTTTTTTGTTTTTTTTTTTTTTTTTCATAAATTCAAAACGTCGCGCGTTTCGTTCTTCGTCCTTTCTATTTTGTATTCTTTTCTTTGTTTTTTTTGTTTTGTTTTTGTATTTTTCTATTTTTCTTTTTCTTTTCTCTTCTTTCGTCGCTGAACAAGATTTTTCATTAATTACAATCTTTTACCACAATTACTTCATTTACGTACTCATCCTCACTCCCGTTCGATCTCTTACACGTTTTTTTTTGCATCATAATTTTTGCGAAATTAACGATTTTTTTTTCATTCTCCCGTTAACTTTTTCTCGAGACAAGAGAGAAGAGAAAAAAAAATAGAAAAAATACAAAAATCAAAAGAAAAGAAAAAAAAACTTTTCGTTTTTTTTGTTTGTATTTTTATTTTTGTTTCTCTTCTTTCGTCGCTGAACAAGATTTTGTCGTTAATTTACAATCTTTTTCCACAATTTACGTCCTCGTTCCCGTTCAATCTTTTAGTTCCGTTTCTTTCGTCATAATTTTTGGGGAATTTAACGATTCTTTTTTTTTCGTCCTTCCGATTGGCTCTTTGTTTTCTCTCTTATCTTCTTTTTCATCGATTCGTCCGTAAAATTTATCGTTTCTGATTTAATTACGTCGTAGATAAATACTAGTATGAGTTCTTAGGGGTATATTACGTTACAATCTCTTCTCGTATCCAACTATGTACATTAATTCTTTGAGTCTTCTTTTATACAAGGCTGTATGGGACATTGGTGTCTAGGCAGAGGTTGCCGGGTTTCTGTGTGAGAGTATGGGATAAGGTAAGGTAAAGGAGAGGAATGGGATGGGGGGTTGGGGGGAGCGGGTGCGACCGGTGGGAAAGGAGACGATTCTGCCAACGCTCGTTAAATTTAATCACCCGTTATGTAAGTATTATATATTCTCCTCGTTTTCTTCTTCTTCCACCTCTTCTTCCCCTCCCAAGGTTCCATTATGCAAAAATATTTCAATTCTTTCATTCTCTAGCCCTTTCTCGCTCATTTTCGCACTTCCTCTTTCGTTCTTTCTCTCTCTCTCTATCTCTTTTTCTCTTTCTCTCTCTCTCTCTCTCTCTTTCTCTCTCTGTTTCACTCACACACACAGAGCGCTCTTTCGAACTAATTGGTCGCAGGTGCGCGACCGAAGTTTCAAGACGATAAAATTCCGAGAGGAATGGATAATGTAATTCCAACCGTCTCGTCTAACACTTGTATAGACAGAAAAAGAAAGGAAATAGAAAATATTAAATAACGTTTTTTTTTTAAAAAAAAAAGCGTTTTTGGAATTAAACTGGGAGAGTATCGATAGAGTCGAGAAACTATCGAGTTTTTATCAAACTCGAAATTGCAGCAGTGACAAAACGAAATAATCGAGTGACAAAATTTGAAATTTGAAATTGCAAACTATTCTTTTGTGTGTTAGACGGAGGATTTTTTAGTTCCATTCCTGCTTCTAGGTTTCTTGTTTTTTTCTTTTTTACAACGTGAGTCTCGAATTCGATCGACGCCGTATATCGCATGCGCAGAGACGAGAGCGAGGGAAATCGAGTGAAACGATTGGAAAATTCAAGATCGAATCGTTCCACCCGAATCGCGTTGCTTCTCGTCGAGACGCATTTCTTTTTTGTTTAGTTTCATCTAAAACGCTATAATCAACGAGCGCTGGCAGTAAATCCTTTGAATCGCACGCCGTATTATAATATTTCGTCGTTTGTCTTAATATTATAAATATATATATATACATATATTTCGAGGAGAGATGGCGGAATTATTTTATTTTGTTATTCCTTATTTCCGACGATTCGCGCGATAGAAAATCGCCGTTTTTTCCTCATTCTCTACGTTTTCTCCAAGAATATTTCGTACTCGACATAAATCTTCGTTTTCAACATACATTGCGTACAATCTCCGTGTTAAGTTTTGCGTGTGCGTTTCGACGAAGAAGGAACACGAAAGAAATTAATGAGAAACATCGCGCGCGAAAAATATTCCCCGATTTTTCAGTCCCGCGGCCTTATTCAAATCTCCCGCGCTTTTTTTTTATATCGGCGCTGCGAGAACGAGCGAAATAACAAAAGTGTTAATGAGATCAAAAGTATCAAAAGGGCACCGAAACGTGCCGAGAGATTGAACAAAAAATAAAAAAAAGACGTTATAAACGAAACAGAAAAATAAAACAAAATTCGTACAAAAATCAAAAATGGAAAAAATCAACAAAAAGCTTGAACTTTCGCTCTAACTCGTGATCGTGACAAGTGCTTTATGCATATCAATATTTATGTCGATAATCGCGATCCACGTACACACTCGATTCTCACGTAAACAATTTTTGCAACGTTCGTTATTTTCTCTCTCTCTCTCTCTCTCTCTCTCTTTTTTTTACATTCTTTCCTTTGCACTAAATAAACTAGATTAGTTCCCGATCGAACACGCGCGCGCATTCTCGCACATTCTACGTAACTACGCTATCAGAGACTTGGACTGTAGAAAATCGAGAAGTTTTGCGTTCGTGACCGGAAAAAAAATAATAAAAAAAAAACAAAAAAAAAATATATATATATAACGACGACGAATTTACCTTGGGAATATCAAGGATATTTATTTTCATGCGGTCCTCGACCTCTCGCGGTAGAGGATTGTGTACAAAGCGAAACGTGGCATGTTTGCGTGTGTGTGTGTGTGTGTCTGTCTGTCTGTCTGTGTGTGTGTGTGCGAGACATACCCAACAAATTTTGGATATAAATATCACGGAGAACACATAGAGTCCTAATTCGCTTTAGTATCCTTAAATACGAATTTATGGCTATATTTACATTTCTTTATTTTGTTACTAAAATTATTTATTTATTTATTTACTTTTTTTTTTTTTCGAGACTCGCGAATCTCGCGATACGCTTTGGGGACGCGATAGTTCGTTTTTTTTTCTTCTTTTTATTTATTTTTCTTTTTTAGTTTAATTCAGGATTTACTCCGGCTATGAGAAATGCATTGAAACTCTGGGACGATAAGTGCGAGAATACTCGCGAGATTCTTGCCTGAGACTCCGTCGTTATATTCGATCATGTTTTTCCTTTCTTTTTTGTCTTTTTGTACCAGGGTCGACATTTTATGTTTCGCGCCCACGGATTTCGTCGTTACATACATATATATATATACGTCTATAAAATTACATATATATCCATATGTAATTTTATATACACTATATTATATAATATTATATCATATTATTATATTATATTATATCATATTATATTATATTATATTATATTATTATAATATTATATATAATATAATATGATATAATATAATATGATATAATATAATATAATATAATATAATATAATATAATATAATATAATATAATATAATATAATATAATATAATATAATATAATATAATATAATATAATATAATATAATATAATATAATATAATATAATATAATATAATATAATATAATATATTATCATATATTATCATATATTATAATATAATATAATATATTATCATATATTATCATATATTATAATATAATATTATATAATTATATATTATAATATATTATGTTATTATATTACATTATATTATTATAATATAATATAAGATATGATAATATATTATTATATTATATTATATTACGTTATATTATTATAATATAATATCATACAATATGTTATATATATAATTTTATAGACGTATATACGTAGACGTTACTTTTCGTTGCCCCTTAAGGTAATAATCACGTCACATTGATAAATATACCTCTTAAAGTCATCACACTACATGGGATCACAATCATTCATTCGTCAGAATTTCATCACTTTCTTCGCCCACGATATAAAAGTATAAAATACGTTGATTGGCACCGTGATACGTACGAGGCCGAGAGTCGATGGGTAAATTACGCGAGGGAATATTTTTATCGTTTTTGTTCGGTTATTCTTTACCTAGGATGTCAATAAATATTAATATTCAAATCAATCGTAAAAAAATTTTAACGACGATCGGCCATTAAATTTGAATTTTTTTATCCTCTCTCGTTCCAACTTTAATACTTTAAATCTCAAATTGTAACTTTTTTTTCTTTTTCATCCCTTTTTTTTATCGTCCAAATGGTTTTTTTTCTCTTCGCGTGAAGAACAAAAGTTCCCGAGGATTAATCGAAAATTCGATTTATCGTTCATCGAGACGAGACCACGAGGATAGGTGGGATTTTGGTCGTCTCGGTGCACGATAGATCGAACAAAGTTGCGAAATTTTCGAGGCTTCTCTTCGTTAAATAGTTTTGCGGTGGAGACGACGACCATAGCGAAGAGAGAGAGAGAGAGAGATAGCGCGAGAGAGAGAGAAAGATAAAGGAGAGTTTGGTATTCGTGGCACGCAGTCATGGCCGACTATATGTAACGAGTTGACGCTATAACGTTTATATGTAGATAGGAGGTGGCGCATCATCGTTCTCCTAACAACGACGTCGTTTGTTCAACACTCCCCCTCCCCCATGAAAGGCTCCGCGAGATGCGAATTTTCGCAACGTGAACAGCGAGGAGGCATTTCGGTGGTTAGCCAGTAAACGGACTCGCTCGCGAAAAGCTTTTCGTGAAACTCGACTCTCTCGTGGTCCATGTGGGGAATTTCAAACTAGCGAGGCATTCCGTTACTTCCGGTCGTTGGCGGACGATATTCGTTGTTGGAAAAACAAACAAACAAACAAACAAACAAAAAAAACAAAAACACTTCACTCAAACGCGTATAAATTTTGTTAAACTATTTCGCGAATAAAGGAAAGCGATTTCGATCAAAGAACAAATATAAATGCAAGGAAGGGAAGCTTAATACGAGAGAAAAAAAAACAAGGAAATTGAGAAAGTTCGATCGTTCATTGCGATTAATTATTACGACTCTCGGCTATCCGCGAATCACGTTGCTGTGTACTATTTAAAGTGTCGTCGCGAGTAAAAACAGTTTTCTTAGTATCATTTTCTTCCTCTTCCCACTTTCCTTCGTCGTTAAAATACACACGTTTTAAGTATCTCGGACTTAGCCGCGTTGGCAGTCTTGATTTTTAAGCGACAAAGATTAAAATTTGTTACTTTTTGTTTTTTTTTCCCCTAAGTCTCTCGATAGAAGATTTCTCGCGAGAGATTCCACGTCTAGCAATAATAAAAGTAGACGTTTACATATGGCCTCTTACGGCATCGACAGCCTTTCGTCGAGATTTTTGTCATTTCCTTCCGTGTCCGTGTTCGTGTTTCGAATAATAATAATAATAATAATAATAATATATATACGAGAATCGAAAAAAGAAACTCAGAATCGTTATCGCGATAATTCGATCTTCGTCGTTAAAACTTACAGTATCATACACAAAAAACGTCCATCTATTTTTTTTTTACACAACTTGTTCGTTAGGATTATCTGTACAAAGTACGCGAGTCAGACGATTCAGTATGCTCGTACCGAGTCTCGAGCGTGCCCTTATAAATCTTAATCTCTCATATTGCTTGGCTTGGTTAAAATCGTCCCCGCATCTCGACGCATCGAGCCAATCGTACGGCGTTCGTGTTACGGCGTTATCGTCGAATTCGCGATTATCACGAATCATGGACTCCTCGCTACGAGAACGACGACGATCTTCCAACCTTCACAATTGTTCCGACAGTATGATGACCCTGAGGGTCTGTATATTGTCGTTGTGAAGAATTTTATTGGGCGCTTTAAAGGAGACGCGCCTTTCCTCGAGGCTCTCAATGGCAGTGTGCTCGCATCCTTCAGCCTCGGCTCTCTCGCCCTCTGGAGTTTTCTCATCGTCGTTGTTATCACGCGTCGTGTGACTTCGCGAGCCATGAGCCTCGATCACATCTGGTATCGCGGACGCCATTGTCAACGGTGATTGTCTCTCACCTCGCGATCTTGGACTTAATCTACCGAGGCAATCGGGCTGCTGTTGCCTCTTGGTACCATCGACGTCCGTAAAATTAGTCTGCGTTGATTCAACGCTCGTTCTCGTTATCGCGAGTGGCGACGTTGCCGAAGGTGATCTCGTGTAGGTCGCACCGGTAAGATCGACGTAAGACTGTCGCGTGCGCGATGGAAGAGCGTCGATTGGCAGGAACTTGGTCGTGCTCGGTGATACGCAAGTGAAAGAATTGCGATTTTTCAAACGAGTCTCGTGATCGCCACTGCTCAACATAACCGGTGTGGGTCTTTCGAGATTGGACGTTGGACTACCACCGGGATAACGTCTCAAGTACGGACTCGTAACGGAAGGCGTAACAACGACGCCATTGCTAGTTACGTTATTACTCGTACTCGGTGCTGTACGATTTTCCAACGATCTAACGGATTCTCGATTATCGTCTTGGGTAGCTAGAGTCTCGGTGGACGATCTTCTCGTCGCGAATTGACAAGTTTGTTCGTTCGCGATTCTCGAGGTTCGTGGACTCGTTTGACGACGGCCATTTTGTTGATCCTCCGATCGCTTATCGTTCTCCGCACCGGTCAATTTACGCTCGGCGATCGATCGCGTATCGTCGATCGTCGCGGGAAACGCGACGAAGGATGAATTCTTCTCCGTTCTCCACGAGGACTGACACTGATCAGGCACTTCGGGCACGGCTTCGAGAAGACCCGAGCGATCGATGCGTCGCGTTAGCGTCCCACCAGGGTGCGTCTCGCCGCTCGTCGAGTGTCTTGGACGCGCGTTCGAACGCTGTGGCTCCGGCTCGGCGATCTCGAGAAGACCCGAACGATCGACTCGTCGTACGGACGTTGGAATTGGCACGCTCGTCTCGTAAAGCGGCTCGGGACTCAAGTGACGCGTGCGCGATGCTTGAGGCTGCAAGGTACGGTAGTATTCGCTACCGGGCGATAATACGCCATCGGCTGTGACGTACGCTGTGCGATACGCCCGATGCGGCAATGTCGCGAATATCGGATTTACCGGACTCGTGGTTGACGCTAATGTCGTTGGTGGCGTTGACGACGTTAGGTTTGGATCCGTCGTTGGATTTTCTATTACTATCTCCATGTGATGGGGGGCCTGCTGCTAGAGCCAGGTCGTACGCGTTTTTCCGGCTCTCGAGCCGGTAGGCTGATCTCAGACAATTATCTCCCTTATTACTCGTGGCCGCCGGCTGTTTGGCGTTGAGTAACCGGACTCGAGACTCTCGTCGTACGAAAGACTCACTTGC
Source organism: Netelia fuscicornis (assembly GCA_946811545.1). NCBI lineage: Eukaryota > Metazoa > Arthropoda > Insecta > Hymenoptera > Ichneumonidae > Netelia > Netelia fuscicornis. The sequence goes on along the minus strand of OX328013.1, from coordinate 42,124,812 downwards.
TGAGGTGGCTTTGTGTCCTCGTCGTACGCTTCTTGATACGGAAGTCCTGATACGTCGTACGGGGAATCTGCAAATTATATAAACAAATAGGACAATCGATTATTGATTGGTTGAACATTTTCTATCGATTGAAATATCGCCAACGTCGATCAAAATGCAACCCAGGCTTGGCTTTTATTAATAAAAAAATTGTTGTATTCCATAGATTAGTGAAAATAAAACCGTGGAATTCTTAATGGAAATTTTGTTTCCAGTTAATTTTCCAGCCAGGAATAACAGAGATCTTCCTATGGACAAATATTCGCTATTTCCCATGGAAAATTAATTCGCCGCACGTATACTTCGTAGGGGATTAATGGGTTTAACTTTCGTGATACTGACCGACATGTTTCTGCGACTTGACAACCGTGGCGAAGGGCTCGGAACAGAATTGCTGCCTGCTCAGATTGTGGCTCTCTCGGTAATCCTCGCGCTGGGGCATATAGTGTGGATGGGCAGGATAATCGGACTCGGTTGTTGCGTATCCACCGAGATCGTACGGTGGATTTATGCCATTTGCCGCAGCGGATTTCATCTGCCAAATCGAATCCTGAGAATTTACCGAACCGCCATTGTTCGAGTTGGAATAGCTGTTATCCATGTAGCCCATGTTGACACCTTTCAAAGGAATAAAACAAAAGTGTCTTCGTTAAGTCATCATTCATCTAGAAACATCATCAATCTTCCAAACTATCCTCAAAGTAAAACATTAATTCGCTAAAATCCATCACCTTTGGGTCCCACGAGTTGTTAATAATGCGAAGTTTTTAAAAAATAAAAAGCGTTAGTAATTTCTCGGCGATAATTTACCATTCTCACCATTGATGTTGTGATTGGGCTGATGATAACCGTAGCCGGGTTGAGCGTACGCCGGTGTCTTCGAGTCCTCGAGTGCGAGCGCATGGTCGAGACTGTGATCGAGGCCTTTGTTCTCGGCGTAATAGGGAGGCGGTGCCTGAGTCTGTTGTCCATTTCCGGTTACCAAGCTCGGCCGTACGCTAAAATCACAAGAGAACAAAAAATTTATATGAAAAGAATTATTACCTTGCCCAAGTTCCGGAAGAAGTCTGGTAAGAAAAGAAGAACCAACGCGAAACGAAGGAAAGACAGAGCCGAGATTTCGGGTAATTTCTTTCCCCTCTTTTTCCCCTCGACACACCGAAAACCTCGAAAATAAAAGCATCCGAGCTTTCTTCGTGTTGTGGTAGCGCGCGAAGTAGTTAACCGGCCGGTGACTTTTGAATTAAGTCACTTCCGGAACGAAACTTCTCTCCCAACATTGCGAATGCAAATCGTCGTAACTGTTTACCTCAATTTGCATTTGAGAAATAAAAAGGAAACCGCAAAACGACGGAACGAAACAAAAAAAAGTAGACGTAAAATTGTCGAGTAGGTTCTTTTCTTTCTGTTTTTCTCAAGAAAAAATCGTAAATCTCTCGTATCTGCAAGAACTTGGTAGCACGTGCGGGCCCTTTCGTAGGATGTGTCACTCATCTATTCCCCGGTCTTTTTTTTATAGCTCTAGGGTCGTATCGATAGCGGATGCTTGTAAATAAGACACCACGAAGAACAATGACCTGTGAGGTCATTTGTTCAACGATGGATGCAGAAGAGAAGAAAGAGGGACAGGAGGAAGGGGAAAAGGCTCGACAAAGGTTACAAGCCGGCGATACGTGAATTATATATTTATAGGCGTGTCGGTTGTCATGCGTGATCGAGCAAATGCAATATCGATATTATCTTGGCCTAGTTAAAAAGCGATAAACGGAACCGAAGTCTCTTCGTTGAGCGCGGGCAAGGAACTATACGCGTTACGTAGAAGACAAAAAAGTTGATATAATAAGAACAAAAGAAAAATGGGATAAAAAATTAAATCTCCATACGCTACGTATTATAAAACGAAGGCGAGAAGTTTCCAGAGACAAGGAGAGAGGACGAAAAGCAATCATAGTTCAGCGTGGATTTTCTAGCAGATTGCTTTGACTAGAAAGCGCTCAACGGGAACGCCGTTGATGTATATATATACATATAGTTTTTTCTTTCGTTTAGCTGGGAGAACAAAAAAACAGCGTATATCACGAGCCTCGAAGAAGATTTCGAGGTGGTGAAGCGAAGACTCTTCTTGTCTTCTCTTCCCTATCTCGCTCTTCGTGTAATATCGCTGGCTCGTTTTTTTCACTTTTTTCGGTCTCTTTCTCTCTTTTTCTCCCTGATATCGAAGAGTCTCGCAGTCCGGAACGACGAGACTTCCATTTCACGGTTTACGGGCGTTCGATATAGCTTACGAGAGTAAAATCTCCGGGGATGAGAGAACGAACGAGAGTCCGGAGTAAAAGCAAGAAAGCTGTATCGGAGTCGGAGTGAAGACAAAAAAGGGTTGGAATAAGAATGAGAGAGTGAAAGACAGAGGCGAAGAGTGAGAAGAGAAGAAAAGCTGTCTTTCGTTGCTTTGAATGTGAAGCATAAAACCGTCGAAAGTTGGCTTTTATCGCGAGATCGTTGGAAGAAAGAAGGGCTAAAGATCTTGGTGAAGATGACTTACGCGTTAGAGTCCATCTCGTAGTCCTTGGCTTTGGCGGCGTGCTTTCTTCGGCAACGACAGAAGAGAAGTAGCAGTGCAGCGAACAATAAAAAGACAGCGCCACTTACGACCAACGCAATGAGGGTTGGTGTCGCTAGAGCTCCAGCTTGAGCTATGTACGAAGGTCCAACTGTAATTAAGAAAAAACGATGCTTACAGTAACCGCGAGAAGTTTGTACAGATTTCTCGATCTAATCGGAAATTTCAACTCACTCTTCGCCTCGGCGTATTCTCCACACTTCTGACGATCCGGTTTGAGGCAAAGTCGTACTCTGATCCTGGAATCGGCACCGGTCATTTCCCTATCGTCGAGTATGCCCTCTCTTTGCGTTGGTGCACTACCGAGCACCTCGAGGGGCCACTCGTCGATGATTCTCCAACGTTCGGGTGAACTATCCTCGGATCTCTCGATCGAAGCTACAAGGGCGAGACAGGTGGCACCAACGTTGATCGCTAGGGTTCCACTCTCGGGATCGTAACTGACCCGTAACGGTGTTGGTATTTTCGCGACAGCGGTCGTTGCGGTCACCTCGTCGGAATAATCCGAATGATTGTTCGTGTTGTATACTTTGACCTTGAAGGTGTAGGTCTGATGTTGCTCGAGATTGGTTATGTTGCAGTGTGTCGAATCGCGACAGTCGAGCTCGTTCCATTGCCCAACGGGTCCGCGAGGTGGAGCGCAATCGGGCGCAACGACCTCGTCCTCGCGTTGTACACGACGATAAGAGACGAAATTTTTCGTGATCGGTAGACCACCATTGAAACCGTTTTCCCAGGCGAGAGCGACGTGAGTTGGACCGATGCTCATCGCGGAAAGGTTCATTGGTTTGTCGGGTGCGCCTTTGCGTTGCAAAGTTATGGTCGAGATTATACTGCCTTGGGCATTCGCGGCGCGACAACTGTAATTTCCGTAATCCGCCTCTTTGATGTCGCTTATGTTCAAGGTCGACGTGTAGATGTAATCTTGCTCGTTCGTCGTTGAGATCTCGTAGTGACTGTCGCTCGACGAGCCTTGCAACGAGACCGCGTTGTTACCATAATTCCATTGGAATTCAACTTTCGGCCATGCTTGTACCTTGCAAGCGACGCTGGCGACCTCGCCGACATTCGCCGCGACCTTTCCGTGCTTGTGAAGTACGATCGGCGGATGTTCGACCTTGAGCATCATCTGCGACTCAACTTTCCTCACGGCATTCGTGAATACGCAAGTATACTTGCCACGATCGCTCGCTATTATCTGATCGGTCTGAGGTCTTCCATGACCCAGGAAATTCAAGGTCGAATTTACGGTTATCACGTTACCGTGTCCCGTGGATTCCGTCGTCACGACTTTGTACAAGCTTTCGTTGGCTGTTAAGTTCTTGTCGTCTTTCAACCAACTGACGATCGGAACAGGTTTGCCCTGTGCTCTGCACGATACCATGAACGATGAATCGCCGATTCTGCGAATAAAACGAGACGTTTACATCAGAATTCTGTTGGATAAACAATTGTTGCGATTATAAAGATTACGAACGAGGTCGATGCTACTACTCACTTTTTGGTGACATGAGGCGTGAGCCTGCCGAGTATTTCCGGTTGTTGATTAACAGTGAGGTTGACGGAGGCGGTCTCCCCGTTGCCGATCTCGTTCATCGCGTGACACTTGTACGTGCCATCGCTTCCAAGATGAACCGAGTTGATGACCAATCTCGGTCCAGAAGTCTCCGTAGGAATCTGACTCGAATCTTCACCTTCTCTCCACCATTTGTACTCGGGTTCCGGAAAACCGGCAGGTATCGCCATGCAGGTAAGAATGACGCTGGATCCAACGACAGCAACCGGTGAATGTGGTATCACTTTAGCGGGTCCCGGCTTGTGTCTAACCCGAATGGTGACAGTTGCCCGTGCCGAATGATTCTGTGGGTCGCCGTCGCTCGGATGGATAGTATTGGTAGCCATGCAGGTGTAATTCCCAGCATGATCGGCAGTGACTCGTTGCAGTCTCAAGATGTCACCGAGCTGACGAAATTCGGGTCTTCCAACACGCAGCCATTCGATGACGGACGGTGGTGGATTGGCCGTAACGTTGCAATGTACCGTGATCGTATCCTCGATCTGTACCTCTCGCACGTTGTCACCCTCGATCATGACGGTCGGTGGATAAAGGACATCGAGATAGAGCGAACTTTCGCCGGCTCTGCCAAGATTATTGTCAGCCGTACACGTGTAATTACCAGCGTCTTGCACCGTAACGCGGTTTATGGTGTGCTCAAAATCGGTAGCGATGAATCTCTTGTCACGCATCCAACGCACCATACCAACTTCTGGCTTCGAGGACACGTGACATTGTAACGTTGCAGTATCGTTTACTTTGACTTTCAATGGATTGTTCGGGCCAACATTGACCCGAGGGAAATAATTGACATCGAGGACAACGGTCGCGTTTAACGTACGACCTTTCTTCATCGCTCGATTCGAGACGACACAACGAAATACCGCGCGATCGTCCTCTCTTCTAGGTGTTATCTCCAAAGTACGGCCGCTGTACAATAGTTTGTCGCTGTCGTTTCGGTACCATTCCACCTGAGGCTCGGGACTTCCACCGTCGGTATTGCAGTGCAAAGCGAGACGATTGCCTTCGGTCGCCGATGCCGATGTCGGCGAGATCGTCGGTGGTCCGGGAGCTCTTAATACCGTTAGTGTGATATTTTTGTGATAAAGATTGGCACCGCTGCCACTAACTTTGACTCGACACTCGTACTTTCCATTGTTACCCTTGTACGTTACGTTCAATATCTCGAGGTCGTAACGTCCTTGGGCGAGGTCCATGTAAACTCGATAATTTCGCGATAATGCTTTACCCTCTATCGCCGCGTTGTCGTGATAGTTGTTCATGTGGGTTAGCCAGAAAGAGGTTGCATTCTCGAGCACCGGGGGAAAACGACATTGAAGAAGTACCGTTGAACCCTCGTGCGTGTCTACCTGTGTCTCCTCCGCTGCGCTGACGCTCGTGAGGGCTGTAACGAGAAAGATTAAGGGGAACAATTAGTGTCGTCGTGGAATGGAAAGATTTATGAATTGTTTATATAATATCTGTATATATATATGCATGTTAGCAATTTATTGCAGCTCGATAAACTTCACATTTTCTAGAAATAAAGTAAATACGTGTTTCACTGAGAAGTTTCTATTAAAAAATAACGATTTTACGCGGGACATTTAAATTCTGCAAAATTAAAAAAAAATTGTTAAATAATCGAAAAATAAAAATTTTCTAAAACATGAATTCGTTGATTTTATATCGCAAATACGAGCAAACGCCTCTCCTTCGTTCTTCGTTGATTTACACATTCGTGACATTTTCCAGAAATAAAAGCAATATGAGTTTCACCGAGAAGTTTTCTATTTAAAAATCACGATTTTTCGCGGTAAATTTAAATTCTGCAAAATTAAAAAAAAATAATCAAAAGATAAAAAAGTCCTAAAACATGAATTCGTTGATTCCACGTCGTAAATACGAGCAAATGATTCTCCCTCGTTATTCGTTGAAAGATTAAACCGTCATTTAACAATTTTAACGAGTTATCTATTATTGTAAAGAAAAAAACCGCTACAAATGTAAGCCCGACGGATATATACGCGTAAAAGAAGGTTATTGTACATATCCATTAGAGAACGGTATAGAACGAGTACCCAGCAGCTACTATATCGCGTCGATAATGGATTGTAAAAATTTATAATTCTTTATAAAATGAAAGCACACCGAGAGCGTAAGTTTCGCTACAACGAGATAGAAAAAGAGGGGCAAGAGATGGCGGATGGAAAAAAATAACGGCAGGTTCTTTCGAGTTAACGAGAGCTTACATTACCGGTTTATAGGCATCTTCGTACAAGGGCTTTTTCTTTTGTATCCCACGCATCGAGAAACCAGCTACAATATACCTCGAGTTTACGTATATTTATATATACGACATCAACAACTTTGATCCCATAATGTTTTATGCACGATTATATTATTCCCGAGCTGCGAGAGAAAAAAAGCCAACTACCTCATGAATAATGCGGCACGAAGATTTGTATATCATCGTCATATAAATTAAATTACCCCTTATCATCCTGGGAAGGTATTTATAAATCAACAATTGATATTAGTCGAACGGTAATAAAAAAAGAAACGAGGTATATCGTCTACCATCGCTAATGAATCGCGACTGAACTTTCGCCTCGACGTGGCCTAGGAGCAGAATTAATTCGAATTTTTCAATATTGATGAACGATCGGAGAATGAAATAAAAATTTCAAAACTACTTCTGTGAATAAATGATTTTTTTTTGCCAATTTAATTAATCAATTTCGAGGGAATCAGCGTTTTTTTATTTCCTTGTGCGAATAAAATCTGATAAAATCCCATCATTTTTTCCGATTCGACGCTCTATTAATTTTAGAACTCGGCCTCGTTTCACCGGGATAGAACAATCAATTATTCGTATCGCATTGCGAAACCATAGTCGTTCGGGACGATCGTTATATTCTTTGCTATAAAATTCGATACTTTACATATTCCATGAAAGAATATTGATTCTTCCGTATCGATCGACCATCGGTTAAATTTATACTGTAACTACTCGTTATTAAGTGTATGAAAGATTGACAAAAAAAAATGACTTTTATTCGTGAACAGATATTTCCAGCTATCGTTACCAGAGGGCCAAAATTTCAACTATCTTTTTTCAACGTTTATTTCTCTCGTTCTCTTGATATTTGCAACGATACGTAGGACGAAACGAATAACAGGGAATATTGAAGAGAGCAGCTTCGTTTTTTTCCGCGTTACTGAAACCGATTTTTTCCTCGTTGGGTCGAAAAATCGACGCCCTTCGGAATTCTTTATAGGCAAGTTGAACGTTATCGCCTGTTTTTTTTTCTTCCATAAGATTCTTCGCTGGTGTTTGTGGCGATATGGTCGCGCGACCCGGGAACGATGAGAAATAAAATAAAAATAAGAACGAACGAGACGAAAGAAGGAAAAGAAGGAGGGAATAAGAGAGAAGGGAGGAGCTGCATGCCCTCTTTATCGCGCATAAAGTATCAAGTCCGCTCTGGTTTCGCAAATGGAACCGAGGGGCAATTCTGCTGGTATCTTCGACGCACGAGATGTCCACTCGGTGTACCGAAAGAGATGGGACGCGAGGGGAAAGAGGATTTTTGCCGGTAACGCGAAGAAACGAGAAACCACCTCGCTGTCTGCCTCTTCCTCCTCCCCTCCTTCTCTTCTTCTTCTTCTTCTTCTTTTTCTCTTTGGCGATCATCGAGCTAACGCGAGAGAGGCGAGAACGTCGGCGAAGAGCAAAGTGTCCCACGAGGATCGACGACATTGCCGTAAGACGAGAAGCCCCGCCAGTAGCGCCATCTTTGGTCCCGGATTCACGAGGAATCTCGAGGACCAAGTAGGTCGTAAAAAAAAATCTTTCTTTTTCTATCGCCAATCGAGAGATAAAAATTCGTTGAGTAACAACAATTTTTTTAAACAAAAATTTATAATAGTCGAAAATTTCTCGTTTTTCCATTTTTCTATCAATTGGTTATTGTGAATTTTGCGTCTTAGCAGAGTTATTATCAAATTCTCCAATGTATATTTTTTAACCAAACGATTGCTCAATGAGATTTGAGTTTAGTTACAAAAATTGAAAATTTCTCGGTTTTCCACTTTTCCATCACTCGGTTGTCATAAATTCAAGGTCAATCGTATTATATTCATCTGATAACGCGAAGCAGTCGTATAATTTTGGGTCTTACCAGGGTTATTATCAAGCTGTTCACTATATATTTTTCAATCAAAGGTTTGGGCAGTGGGATTTTACTTTAGTTACAAAAATTGAAAATTTCTCGTTTTTCCATTTTTCCATCGGTTGGTTGTCATAAATTCGAGGTCAATCGTATTATATTCGTTTGATAACGCGAAGTAGCCATATAATTTTGGATCTTAGCAGGGTTATCATCAAGTTCTTCATTGTATATTTTTCAACCAAAGGATTGCTCAATGGGATTTGAGTTTAGTTACAAAAATTGAAAATTTCTCGTTTTTCCATTTTTCCATCGCTCGGTTGTCATAAATTCGAGGTCAATCGTATTATATTCGTTTGATAACGCGAAGTAGCCGTATAATTCTGCGTCTTAGCTGGGTTATCATCAAGTTTTCCACTGTATATTTTTCAACCAAAGAATTGGGCAGTGGGATTTGAGTTTGGTTACAAAAATTGAAAATTTCTCGTTTTTCCATTTTTCCATCGGTCGGTTGTCATAAATTCGAGATCAATCGTATTATATTCGTCTACTAACGCGAAGTAGTCGTATAATTTTAGGTCTTAGCAGGGTTATTATCACGTTGTCCACTGTATATTTCTGGAACGAAAGACGGGAATGGAGAGCGGGGGGGGGGGGGGGGTTCTTGCATAGCTCGCGACCTCTCTTCTATCACTCTTTTTCTTCTCCTAGGCCACGTATAACCGAGACTTATCCCGTAACGTACGAAGTAGCAGCGATATGGGCGGACATGATAAAACGATACTGCTCACGGGGCTTGTATATATAACGCCGATATTATATACGCCAAGGGAAGAGGGAAGAGGGGTCGATCTAGAGAGCAAGAGACTCTTATTTTACGAAAGAAATAGGTTGAATATACATTTTTATCGACGATGTGCGTATATAAGCGTTAAATAATATCCGGGTCTACGTCCTGGGTAATTTTAGAGAGAGAGAGAGATCGATCGTGCACGAGCGACTCAACGGTGTAGAAACGTAAGAATGAAATAGCGAAGGAAAAATTCAAAACGATTCGAAACTAAGAAAAATAAAAAGAAAAACCGTTCGAACGTTCGCTCTGTGATTAAAAAATTCGAATCGTCATCGTGATCGATATGTTGTCCAATTGATCGTTATCGATAAGAAGCTAGTTCCGTCCGGTGCAAAAAAAATGAACGTTCAAAATCGTTCAACTTGGAGTTTTCTTTTTTTAGAATTGTTTTTCTTACAAAGAGAATTTTGCCTGAAATAAGAACGAATCCCTACGGGACGAAAAATTCTGTTACCCCAAGGGAAGGGTACATTTTCATTCTTCGACATAGTTCAATACCGGTAGGGTATCCTTCATTGAAAGATCTTCTCTATTGAGCTCCGTTCGAGAGAAGATCGCTCCTTGTAAGATGTTCGGTGAACTGCAAAAATCCTGTGTACACGTACGCCGAGGCAAGAGGACTTGCCAAATTGCGATGCGGAGCGTACTCCGAATTCGTCCAACCCCCCAACCCCTGTGTCTTTCAAATCGTACGGAATGCATTCTTGCGAAAGAAGAAAGTTGGATACGTTGATCGAAGTGAAACAAAAAAAGGAAAAAAAAACGTATAGAAAGTAATCGTGCGCATGTGTTTCTACCAGAGATGATTCTCATGATCGAAAACCTTTTATCGTTGGGGTTAGTTTACTTTTTTTTTTAATTGGGAATGTTGCATAGGCGCAATCTTGTTCCAAATTTCGATTGGTTTTTTTATTTTCTATCTTTTCTCTCATCACGATTTTTTATATTCTCGACTTTAGTGTATTTTGCTATCTTACGGAGGATTTACGTTACGCTGGCTTTCTGGAAAAATGGAAAAACTGGAGAGAGAGAAGAGAGAAGAGAGAGAGAGAGAGAGAGAGAGAGAGAGAGAGAGAGAGAGAGAGAGAGAGAGAATGAAAACGTAGCGCCGTTTATCGACGTACGTAAAATGAAATAAAAAGTCAACGAGTATACATCGTGAAGATAGCTTGAGAATTCACGAATAGCAATATAAAACATTTTGCCGGTTGATTTACCGGTCGATCGGAGGAGGTTACGTTACGTGTCTACGCTATACGCGTTCTCTCGGCTCGTACAACGTAGGTAATGTACCGTTTTCTTCTCGAGAATCGAGGCAGCCACGGTGAAAACGCAATACCGTAAGATCGCACGTATAGAAAGATTGTACAGCAAATTCCCGATCTCTCGGTATGAAAATAAAGATACAAAACACTTTAATTTTTTATCGAAGTATAAAAAAAATAATTGTCATTTTTGGGAAAGTATTGTAGTAATTATTTCGTTCCATCGATATAATTTTATTAATTTGTTAATTAGTTCTATTAATTAAATATCTGATCGTTCGAATTTAGTAAAATCATTTCGATTTAGTTATAAATAATCAAAGATACAAAATACTTAATATTTTTATCAAACTACAAAAAAATAATTGTCTTTTTTGGGAAACCATGGAATTATTTCGCCCCATCGATATAATTTTATTAATTTGTTAATTACTTTTATTAAGTAAATATCTGATCGTTCAAATTTAGTTAAATCATTTCGATTTAGTTATAAATAATCAAAGATACAAAATACTTAAATTTGTTATCACACTACAAAAAAATAATTGTCATTTTTGGGAAACCGTGGAATTAATTATTTCGCCCCATTGAGATAATTTTATTAATTTGTTAATTAATTGTATTAACTAAATATCTGATCGTTCAAATATAGTTAAATGATTTCGATTTAATTATACATAATCAAAGATACAAAATACCTAAATTTTTTATCAAACTAGAAACAAATAATTGTCATTTTTGGAAAGCCATCGAATTAATTATTTCACCCATCGATATAATTTTATTAATTTGTTAATTAATTTTATTAACTAAATATCTGATTGTTCAAATTTAGTTAAATCATTTCGATTTAGTTATAAATAATCAAAGATACAAAACACTTAAATTTTTTATCAAACTACAAAAAAAAATAATTCTCATTTTTGAGAAACCATCGTATCAATTATTTCGTCCCATCGACACAATTTAATTAATTTGAATTTACATTGTTTTACAAATTATCTTCCACACTAACGAATACATAATAATTCAATATCTTATCGTTTCAATTTAATTAAATCATTTCGATTTGATGATAAAATCATAATTTCCACGAATTTAATAAAACTCGATTAAATTACGTGAAAATTTAATTTCATTTATCATTGCCTTGTTTCCATCGATATGTTCTCGGTCAAATTTTTTCGTGTAATACGTATCGTCCGGATACGTACGAGCTTGTAACGCGTACACGCGTCAAATGGTCCCAAGCGGCATTGGCGAATGTGGGTCGTCATTGGGTCGTATAACGGTACGACCGGAGTTCTCTCTGTTCGTGCGTACCGTATAGTACGCCAGAGTCACCCAACTTTACTAACGTTAGTCCTGGGGCCATTTTACTCGCGCCATCTACCTAACCCTCCCCCTACCCCTCTTCTCATCCCCTCTCGCCTTACCAGTCTCCTCTTTCTGTCTATATCTCTCGTGTACACGACCGACGTACAACCGCATCGTGACCGTTGCCATTTGTGCAATCGTGTAGTTTATAGCGAGGGGTTACTGAGGGTTATATGCCAAGAAGGGTTACAGGTGGAAGCACCCTCCACAGGTATAATAATAAAACTAGCATGCTAAGTTTATGCCAGTATACGCGAACTACGTACCTGCACTACGTTAAGGGTTGTAGCGAATGACACTTCGAAGAAAATATCAATTACCAGTCAGTCGAGGTAACTCGTCATCGAGATAACATCAAAGTTTTTTATATTTGAAAAAAAGAAATGTAAAATTTGATTTTTCTTTATTTAGACAAAGAAATTGGCTTTAAGATGGAGATAATGAATCAATTTTTTTGCAAAAAAGCATTGGAATTTGGGAAAATGATTGAAATATTGTGTCTTTGAATTTAATTATGTAAATATTTTTTTGTTAATAAGATGTTAAGTTTATGTCAGTATACGTGAACTACGTACCCTGTATTACGTTAAGGGTTGTAGCGAATGACACTTCGAAGAAAATATCAATTACCAGTCAGTCGAGGTAACTCGTCATCGAGATAACATCAAAGTTTTTTATATTTGAAAGAAAGAAATGTAAAATTTGATTTTTCTTTATTTAGAAAAAGAAATTGGTTTTAAGATGGAGATAATGAATAAATTTTATTGCAAAAAAGCATTGGAATTTGGGAAAATGATTGAAATATTGTGTCTTTGAATTTAATTATGTAATTATTTTTTGTTAATAAGATGCTAAGTTTATGCCAGTATACGCGAACTACGTACCTATACTACGTTAAGGGTTGTAGCGAATGACACTTCGAAGAAAATATCAATTACCAGGCAGTCGAGGTAACTCGTCATCGAGATAACATCAATGTTTCTTATATTTGAAAGAAACAAATGTAAAATTTGATTTTTCTTAATTTAGAAAAATAAATTGGCTTTAAGCTGGAGATAATGAATAAATTTTTTTGTAAAAAAGCATTGGAGTTTGGGAAAATGATTGAAATATTGTGTCTTTGAATTTAATTATGTAAATATTTTTTATTAATAAGATGCTAACTTTATGCCAGTATACGCGAACTACGTACTTGCACTACGTTAAGGGTTGTAGCGAATGACACTTCGAAGAAAATATCAATTACCAGTCAGTCGAGGTAACTCGTCATCGAGATAACATCAATGTTTCTTATATTTGAAAGAAAGAAATGTAAAATTTGATTTTTCTTTATTTAGAAAAAGAAATTGGTTTTAAGATGGAGATAATGAATAAATTTTATTGCAAAAAAGCATTGGAATTTGGGAAAATGATTGAAATATTGTGTCTTTGAATTTAATTATGTAATTATTTTTTGTTAATAAGATGCTAAGTTTATGCCAGTATACGCGAACTACGTACCTATACTACGTTAAGGGTTGTAGCGAATGACACTTCGAAGAAAATATCAATTACCAGGCAGTCGAGGTAACTCGTCATCGAGATAACATCAATGTTTCTTATATTTGAAAGAAACAAATGTAAAATTTGATTTTTCTTAATTTAGAAAAATAAATTGGCTTTAAGCTGGAGATAATGAATAAATTTTTTTGTAAAAAAGCATTGGAGTTTGGGAAAATGATTGAAATATTGTGTCTTTGAATTTAATTATGTAAATATTTTTTATTAATAAGATGCTAACTTTATGCCAGTATACGCGAACTACGTACTTGCACTACGTTAAGGGTTGTAGCGAATGACACTTCGAAGAAAATATCAATTACCAGTCAGTCGAGGTAACTCGTCATCGAGATAACATCAATGTTTCTTATATTTGAAAGAAAGAAATGTAAAATTTGATTTTTCTTTATTTAGACAAAGAAATTGGCTTTAAGATGGAGATAATGAATAAATTTTATTGCAAAAAAGCATTGGAATTTGGGAAAATGATTGCAACATTATGTCTTCGAATTTAATTATGTAATTATTTTTTGTTAATGAGGAGAATTTTACGATTGTATGGGATATATGTATATGTAGATATGGAAATGTAGAAAAGTTGATAGTGATGTCTCGTTGGTGTTTATTATTGTCGAGCGAGCAGACGGTTTAATCGAATTACAATAAAGTAGCACACGAATTTTGGTCGAATGGATCAACGAAGAAATTTGTAATAAATCTTGAACGAGGGTACAACGATGTCGAGGTAGATAAAGAGAGAAAGAGAAAACGAAGAATACTTGCACACGTGCAACGAAATTTGAATTTCTCGTCTGCTCACCTTTGTCGATTACCACCCCTAGCTCTTATTCTCCCCATTATAACAATTGCTCCCAGATCTCATTTTTATTTCATGCATTCTGTCTTATTTGTCGTTCGAAGAAGAAGGAGTATTACTCCTTTGTACTTGAGTGATACGAATAACGCTGGCTCGAAGCATTATTGAGATGTCGTCAAGACACGTTTCGAGAATATTCTCGGTTTCTTTTGTCCCGGATATTAGATGAAGAAAAAAGAAAATGAAAAAAAGGAAGGGAGGGTAAAGGAGGAGAGAAGGAAATCGTCGAGCGTTCGTTCAACCTTATCCTAAGCGACGAGTTTTCCTCCCTCTCCTCCTCCCTCTTTCTCTCCTTCTTTCGCTCTTCAGCATCAATTTTCCGTTTCCTCTTCGATCGATTTTTATCGTTCGACCATTTTCATTTTACGATTCGTGCGAGGAGCAATTTTCAACGTCGATTTGTGCCGATTCGCTAATGACTTCGAGGAGCCAGAGTCCACGAGTTGGGATCGTTGACGACTACGACGACGACAAAGACGTGCTCACATTTTCCTGTTCTAACACACTGGGGATTCTCCAGGGTGTATACGAACGAGGGTGAGGAGAAGAGAAAAATAATGTATAAAGTAATGGGTACAGTTATTGACCATTCTCACCTTACTCCCTCTCTCTCCCTTTCTCTCTTTCTCGCTTCGTATCTCACTCGTAAAAAAGAGGTTTCGTAATTCAACGAAATATTTCTTAAATTTGACGAAACGTCAAATGTTTTTCAGACTTGGAAGAATTTGACTTTCTAAAAAATTTTCAATTTTTGGAAATTTTATTTTTACTAGGAAAAAAAATGATAAAATCATATTTCTACTGGTAAAGGGGTAATAAAATTATATTTTTATTGGTAAAATGTAATAAAACTATGTTTTTATTGATAAAAAGCGATAAAATGATATTTTCATTGATAAAAAGTGATAAAATCGGTTTTATTATTGAATAAAAATATATATTTGAGTAAAAGTGGGCTGAAGCCGAGGTGGGACAGGGGACGAGATAATTCTTCGTCGGGGCACGCTAAGCGATGGAAGAACACACGAGAAAACCGTTGGTCGAAACTTCGTGTCCCGAGGCGAGACACGTCTCATCACCGGCCTGTTCCTCTCTCTTCCGCAAATACGTGACGAGAGATATGCGGCTAGCTCCGTGTGGGTCGACCATGATCCGTTGATGTAAGTAATGAATAAGGAAAGAAGGAGGACGAGAAGAGAAAAAATATCGAAGAAGACGAGCTGAAACGAGAAATATTCTCCTTCGGCCTTCGACGGATCTCCGAGAAAAGAGCATCGAGTCATCGATGAGACGATCGACTACGAGTATGAATAATTTAATTCTTTTTATCTTGTTCCATTCTTTCCTCATCAATGAATTCGTCTAAAACTAGCTGAGAGTTTATCAAAATAATTTTTCCTTTATTTCATTCATTTTTCGCCATATTTGTCTCCTGATAAAAATTTTAATTAAATTGATTATTAAAAATCAAATTTTAGTCAGTCAAGAAAATATTTTCCAGTTTTGGCAATATAAATGAGGGACCCTCGATGCAACTAGATATCAAGACGTTTGATAGACCAATGTTGCAAAGTATGAAAAATTTAATTTATTTTTTTCGCTTCATCCTTTCCTCATCAATGAATTCGTATAAAACTAGCTGAGAATTTCTCAAAACAATTTTTCCTTTATTTCATTCATTTTTCGCCATATTTGTCTCCTGATAAAATTTTTAATTAAATCGATTATTAAAAATCAAATTTTTGTCAGTTAAGCAAATATTTCCCAGTTTTGGCGATATAAACGAGGCTCCCTCAATGAAACTGGATGTCAAGACGTTCGATCAACTAATGTTGCAAAGTAGGAATAATTTAATTCTTTTTTTTCTCGTTCCAGCCTTCTTTCATCAATGAATTCGTCTAAAACAAGTTGAAAGTTTCCCAAACAATTTTTCCTTTATTTCATTCATTTTTCGCCATATTTGTCTCCTGATAAAATTTTTAATTAAATCGATTATTAAAAATCAAATTTTTGTCAGTTAAGCAAATATTTCCCAGTTTTGGCGATATAAACGAGGCTCCCTCAATGAAACTGGATGTCAAGACGTTCGATCAACTAATGTTGCAAAGTAGGAATAATTTAATTCTTTTTTTTCTGGTTCCAGCCTTCTTTCATCAATGAATTCGTCTAAAACAAGTTGAAAGTTTCCCAAAACAATTTTTCCTTTATTTCATTCATTTTTCGTCATATTTATTCCTATAATTAAAATTTTTATTAAAAAGATTATTAAAAATCAAATTTTCGTCAATCAAGAAAATATTTCCCAGTTTTGGCGATATAAACGATTCGCCCTCGTTGCAACTGGATGTCAAGACGTTCGATCGACCGACGTTTCAAAGGTTTCATTTCGATTCAGGTGTGCACAAGATCGACGTTTCTCGCGAGTGTCGCAACATCGATGTCGCACGGTACACATTGGGCGTGCCAAAGCGCCCGTGAGTCTCGAGCTCGCGAGGAAAATGTGAAGTAGGCGAAAGAGACCGCACGGTCTTTGTGCGACACTATTGACGCGACACAGGTGTGCCGGAGAGTCGAGTTGGAAACTTTCGAGGGAAAAAGAAGACAGGTGAAATCGTTTCGCAAAGTTTCGAAGTCAATGAATTTTCCTCGAATCGACCGTTTCCATTTTAAGCCCTATTTCTTATGTCCCTTTCCCAATCCCTGCGGTTACTAAACCTGGGAATTATCGAATCATACGAAATTCCTATTTTTTTTCCATTTTAGTTAGTTAGGAAAAATCGTAAATACGATTTATCGTTTCGACTAATTAAACATCATTCGTACAAACCTCTCGATGTTTCTGCCTATAATCATTACGAATAATTAATCCATCGTTGTTTCGGAAATAATTTCAATTTTCCAGGATTAAATGAAAATCGCATTACGATAAATCCGTGGATGATTGTAAGCAAAATCGACATTGAAATTCTTGTATTTTTTGCACGAATCGTATGGAAATATCGATATTTCGTATATTTCTCGTTGAAACAATAATCGTCCGATAATTTATGAGAGGTTTTAGCTTCGGGTTGGTACGAACGTTGGGTCAAAATCCTTTCGAATGATTTTCGTTCAAATATTCAACGTATATCCCGAGTCAATTGATCGTAAAAAGCAACTTCGATATAGCTCACTAGGGCAATGTGCAAATTTTATTCACAAATGATATTTTTATCTACCATCTCCCTCTCGATCCTGCTACCTCGATTTTTTTCCCTTTTTGCAACGGATATACCGATATCGATTAAACTATAGTAATATTTTTTTTTATTTAAACCTTAACGTTTATACCGCATTGCCCCCATTTTCTCATCCATTTCTTTTCTTACATCTATATTTGTGGGTATAGTTTTAGTAGATGGCTATATATCTACAACTTGTCAAGGACACTTGGCTATTTTGCATGCACGAGCGCAAAGCCGTTTTCCTGTGAGTAAAGGAAAATTGCGCTATATATATAGAGCAGTTTTTATATACAGGGTGGTCCAACGCAAGGTGTGTTCCGTTATAATTTCATGAAAATCGAAAATTAGATAATTTAAAAGGATGCGCTATGTAGAGCATCAATTTTTGTTACAGGTCGAGGCGTTTCGAAGATTTGAAAGAGAACTTTGTTTTTTTGTGTGAAGAAAATTTTCAAATAATAAAGTGTGCAATAGTAAAGCATTCTCTTAAACCCTTGTGTAACTTTTGTATATAACATTTTTTCCTGCCAAGGCATACTTTGAAAGTTACAAGGATACACACGTTGCGTGGACCACCCTGTATATACATATACATATACAGGGTGAATTTCATAAGGTGTAACAAGGTTTTATTCTAAGGTAGATGGGACCATTACAAACAAAAGTTGCAAATATACATTTAGGATATTTTTAATAGTTTACGAGATATACATTTTTAAAGTTGGTCCAATCAGAGCGCGCCGAGAAGCGTTGTAGCCGCCCACTCCTGCCTTAGCCATAGAGATATCACAGTGTAGGACGTTGCATTTGGAGTTGTAAAATTCAGAGCAGTCGATTTTATTTATTATATTACTACGCAGTTATTTGTATTTCTCGGGCATCGGCTACTAGGGCGGAGAATGGGCGGTTCCAACGATTCTCGGCGCTCTGATTGGACCAACTTTAAAACTTTATATCTCGTAAACTATTCAAAATATTCCTATGGTATATTTGCAACTTTTGTTTGTAACGATCCCATCTACCTTAGAATAAAGCCTGTTACACTTTATGAAATTTACCCTGTATATATCGTATAGCAACATTGTGCACTACGTGCCGCGGCGTTCGGTGCAAGAGGGTGCAGCACGATGCACTGCAGGGTAGTCGCACTCGCTATACAAAATATGGATATACATCATATGTATATAGAAAAGTTAAAAGGACGTAAACCACAGTGTTTCGTATGTAAAATATTGTGAGACAGGCCCTTCTGACTTTTAGGGGTCGATACATAAATGTATATACATACAAATGTGTGTGTACCATTGCACCGGGGGATCTGTACAGAGCAGAACGAGCTCCGGGGGTTGCCGCAGATTTACGCTCGGCGCGAAAATGAATTTATCGCAAACACGTGTTGGTGAGTACGGGGTTGGTAAAATTTTCGCACTCCTTTCTCTCTTTCTCTTTCCATCTCGCTCTCGCTCGCGCACGTTCACGGTGAATGACCGAGAGAGGGAGAGAGCGTTGTGTACCCGAGGATAGCGGGCGAGCTTTTTGGCACGGCCTCGCGATCAATTGTGCTTATGAGTTTCAACCCCTCGTTCCGCACTTGTACAAGAGAGGGATAGAGAGGTTGTGGGAGGGGGAGAGGGGGGAGGGCGCGGAGAAAAAGAGAAATGGAAGAGAAAGCGCGAGAGAATTCGCGGATTAACTCTCTCGCGAACGGTGCAAAGTAGCATTTCCGCGCAATTGTCGTAATCCCCCCCCCCCTCCCCCTCCCCTTGCCCTCTTCATTCCTATCCAACCTCTGCCCTTTATACTCGCAAGGATTTCTACAATTATGAAAAATTGCTATAGCTCAGATAAAAATGTTTACAACGTAATTGTGTTATAAATTTTGCGCGCGCGAAATATGAATACTTAATTGAGGAAAATGAGCTACGAGTTTACTCGTTATTTCTCTGATAATGTCTTATGTTTTTTTTTTGTTTTGACTTTTTATAACGAAATACTTTTTCGTCGAGCTGTAATAAACAATGCGAGATAAACGAGACAAGAATTTGATGAAAAATGCGTACATGGCGAACGCGCGAAGGATCGATAGATCAATTTTTTTGTCGTAGTTGGAAAATTGATTTTTTTTTAATTTTTTGCTTCTTATCTTACACTCTTGTATTTCACGATAAGGTTTCTTTTATAAAGTTGGTTACGAAGCTAAAAGAGGTGTATAGTCGTGGAGAGAGAAAGACAGAGACAGAGAGAGAAAAAGGGAGAGACAAGGAGAGAAAGCGAGAGAGAGAAATGCCTCGGGTTACTCGAGATAAGCTTTTACGCCGCCGATCCTCCTCGATCGAACGATGCAAAAAGCGTGAAGACTATCGAGCCCAAATACCGAACCCGAAAGCAAACGAGATCTCGGTTTGTATCGAGAGGTCTCCCATCGATAAAGGCTGTCACCTAACTGATGTAAAATATAATATATATACGTATATATGTATATATCTATATAGAGAAAGAGAGGAAGAGAGAAATAAGGGAAGAGAGGGAGAGAAAAAGAGAGAGAGAGAGAGAGAGAGAGAGAGAGAGAGAGAGAGAGAGAGTGAGTAATCGATGAAGAAGAGACGCTTGAAAGGATTTCGAGACTCCTGGGCCTTTGGGGAGCGACTTCTCCACGATCTATAATCTATATCTATATATATAACTCCGGAGACACGTCGCTCCGGGAGTTTCCGATTCGTTCCACCTCCGAAGCTGCGATTGCCTCTCTCTCGCCTCGCGCAATGTCGTAACGATTCAATGGGCACTGAGAGCCAAGAGAAAGAGAGAGAGAGAGAGAGAAAGTGACAAAGATAGAGAGAAACATAGAGAGAGTGAGGGAGAGAACAAGTGCACCGAAACTACGTACTACGTGATTGAGCCAGGGTTGCAGAGGGTGGACGAGGGGTTGAAAAAGAGGAGAAGAGACTAAGGAGTACAGGTAGACCGGAGGGAAGAAAGAGGAAGATGGCAGGAAGAAAAATAAAGGGGTCTCCCGTAAGTACGCCGGGAAAACGTGCGATAGGTCCGATTTACCTTTTACCCTCATATATATATATGTATACATATATATATATATATATATATATATATATATATATATATATATATATGCGTGTGTGTCGGTGGATATTAGATATATATACGCACACAGACACACTTCTCTCAGCACCGAGCGATAAGAGAGTCCTCAGCAGCTTTTCCCAATGTTCTCCAGTCTCTTCTTGCACTTTTCTAGCATTTTATTAAACCTCCTCCCTCCCCCACTCTTTCAAGCGCACAAAAAAAATTGCCACGTGTCTAGTCGAGCAGCGTTTTCATTTGTTTTTCCAAGCGATTGCCGCCCTCTCGTGGGCTTTACGGACTAGCTAGCACATTTTCATGCTATACATATATATATATATACACCAAGAAAATGTTAAACATATATATATATAAATGTGCGTGTATGTGTGTGAGGAGGAGAGGAGGTATGTACACTTTATGCGTTATATATGTACGAAGTGGTCCCAGCGGTGAAGAAAGAGGATGAAAAACGTACGAGGAAGGGTGACATACGTGGGTTAAAGTACACGAGAAGAAGCGACGTAGCAAGGGTGTATTTCTTTTGACGATGTTTTAGCACGATAGATCGGTGAAAGAGGGTGGAAGAAGGAGAGAGAGGGAGAAGAGACATCCAGTTCATCCAGGAACCGTCCCGCGGGATCTTTTAGCCCGAAAGCTCCAACCTGTAATCGGAACATCGTATATAATCCTTCTGGACTCGCATGAATTCAACGTAAACTCGACGCCGTAATAAATTTCGAAAAAAATATCGATAATATCCGTAATTTAGCATGATCCGAGAAAAAGGAAAATATACATTCGATGAAGCAACCCAGATAGACAGATTTACTTGATATTTGCATCATATGTACGTCTTGTATGACGCATAGGAAGGTACACGGCTATGAGTCCCTTATGAGTGCTCCCGTTTAAATCATATTTGTATCATATGATGATTCCCAATATTATATCGAAATGAAGGAAAGTTGCTTTCACGTGAGTATTCATATGGTGAATTCATCAGCACTAGCAAAATTGACTCACGAAAATACAAAAATAAGTACATGCATATGGGGCTCATATGGGCGTCACGGCATGACGATATTGTAGTAGTCATATGGAACTCATGTCGGGGTCATGGCATGATGAAGTTATTGTGCTTACGGGACCAAAAAAAATTAGTCATTTCTTTTATTCATTTATGTTTTGATTTTTTACTGCTTTGGTATTACAGTAAACCTCCGCCGGTACAGGTCGGTTCCTCTCTGGTCCTTCCCCAGTGGTAATGCGAGAAACATGGCACAGAAAAATTTTTGTCGTCTGTGGGGATCGAACCCGGGTCCTTCTGCGCGAGAATTCAGCGTTCTATCCACAGAGCCACCGTGCTTTTCCTTATTCAAGTTCTTATTTAGTATACCTATAATATGATAGTGGAGAATTCAGATCTACGTATGTTTTGCAACAGAATTCATACACAGTGCCCCCGTCGAATGCATCACAGAGTAACATACATATCGCCATCATATGGCGCTCATGGGATGTGTGTATAATCATTGCATGACTGCCATATGACGCCGATATGACGATATTCAATGCAGAATTTGAAATGTCCGTCTTGTGATTTCATGATGTAGTCAGCGGATGATGCATTTCGAAACGACACATTTACGTCACGATGTATATCAAATCTATGGTTCCAAATGAGCTTCTAAAATGTATTCATCCATGTAACCAAAGTGTGTTCATGACGAGCACTATGCATGAATCAATTGATGCTACCATAGTGAAACCACGTCCAAATTTTTACACGTGACTTCAATATGGTGCTAAAACTGCAGATTTCAGCTGCGGATACTTTGACAACAGCCATATGAGTTCGACATGCTGTAAACATATGATGCACCGGCAAACGTCAAAATGCAATCAAAATGTTTTGTCAATTAATAATACTAAATGAGTTCATTACATGTTATCACAACATGAATTCAATGTGCTGTAAAATTTGCATTTTCCCATGTATGCACAGCGTGAAAATCATGGCTGTCTATCTGGGAAGTGGTCTGATAAATATATATATATATATATATATATATATATATATATATATATATATATATATATATATATATAATTCGAGGGGAAAAAGACATTTTCGTTCGAAGAGAAAGAAAAGAAAAAAATCCTTATCGGAAATAATTTTATCGGCAATAAACGACGGCAGGAAATTCCTGAGGGTAGTAGGTAAGAGGCGACAGGAGAGAGAGAGAGAGAGAGAGAGAGAAGGATAGTTAACGATGGCAATATATAGATATAAATATACGTTTAGACCTATATTTGGATTATTGACACTGTTCTACTGCGGACTGTTACGTATTATCGTCGGAAAAGTGCAGATATATGGATGTGTATGTGTGTATTTATACACGAGTAAGTTTATATATATATATATCGTTATAGTACAGCGAGTAAATTCTAGCGACCCGAAAGACATAAAATAGACTTTCGTATCAAACTGGATAGTGTAGTTTGGGCGCTTGATTGCAGGCAATTTCACAATTTCACCGGGGCTGAACTGGCTGATACGCTGCCTGACTGTGTACGTGAGCGGGAGAGCGAGAGAGAGAGAAAGAGGGGGGGAGGAAAAGAGGTAGAGAAAAAGAGAGAGGGAGCGATACTCCCGCGATGCGAAACGTGTTACGGATAAACGAACTCGTGCAATTTCACTCGCGCCTCAGGAACGAGAGAACGGGAGGAATCGTACGAAAAACAAAAACAAAAACAAAAAAAACGCGTGCGGGGAAAAAAAGTTTTAATTTATAAATACGTGCAAAATTTAATCCATACTTTTTAAATCCGTACTTTTGGAACGGAATTACGAATGGAGCAAGGTTCACGATGTTAAATTTGCAAATTACGAGAACGATTATGCGATTTAGCAATTTTTCGTTGTTTGCTAACGTAGGAAATTTTCAATCCTCGAGGAATTAAATTTTTCGAAAAAATTTATTTAAAAAATAATTTTTTATAACGTAGATAGTTTTCAACCCCTGAGGATTTCAATTTTTCGAAAAGAAACAAAGTATTTGAAAAATAATAATTTTTGATAACGTAGGAAATTTTCAATCCCCGAGGAATTCAATTTTTCGAAAAAAACAAAATCTTTAAAAAATAATAATTTTTGATAACGTAGGAAATTTTCAATCCCCGAGGAATTAATATTTGAAAAAAAAAATTTAATTTTGATGACATCGGACATTTTCAACCCCCCGAGGAACTAAAAGAAAAGATTAAAAAAACAATTTTTGATAACGTTGAAAATTTTCAATCCCCGACGAATTAAATGAAAAAAAAACAACAACAACAAAAACAATAAAAAAGAAACTTTACAAACAAGAAAAAAGAATATTATTAACTCGTCTATAAACGACTGATCGTATTACAATTCGTCAAATATAATCGCCGTGTCTCGGACATTAAGAGCTCGTATCCTCGCGACCGCGAAATACGATCGGAAAATGGAATTCGCGAGCGACATCTATATGCAAACGGACGTTGAATAAATTTGTTGTTCGAAATTGGAGGTTGTCGTTGCCTCGGTCAAAGAGAACGTAATACAACAGGGTAACGTAGTGACGTAGAGTTACGTACAAACTACGAACAATATGTCATAACCGTGAAATTTGATGTTATAACTAACCGACCAACCGGCTAACGAAGGACTCCTCTTGGTCTCTTCGTGCCAAAGGCACGTAATCCGCTTTGGTGAAGGACACTACGAGCTCTCCCAACCTACACACATACCCATATATATATCTACATATACACAAATATATAATATATATATATTTATATATGTATAAATAAATATATATATATACTATAATATATATATGTAATAGTATATATATATATATATATATATATATATATATATATATATATATATGGGTGTGTGTGAGCTAGATAAGCGAGATACTGATGCCAGTTGGGACCCTAGGGTATCATAATTTTCAGCCTCGGGTGCACTTCGCGACATGTTGTACGTCGTTGAGTACTTCGCGATCCCGAGTCACCACGGGTTTGAAGCTACGGGTACACACGAGAGGGTTACGGGGTAACCAGACTCTCGAGTACCGGGCCACGAGTTTATTCATATAGATACGTACGGGGGCAATATAATATAGCGCCGGACCGCGATGAGTTTGAGAACGACGAGATGTACGACCAACGTAGATAGAGCGAGTCGCGAACACTTGATGCACATTTGGTACGAACTCCTCCGCGATGACCGCATTATACATTTCGGGTCGAAATTAATGTCTATATAGAATAGACGAGATCGTTTCGAAATACTAGGGGGGGTCGCGATTCGTAACTGTGACGCACAGGGTTTTAGATACAGCGGAGATCGTAATAGATTGTCTAATTTGACGTTCCTATTCCGGTCCTACATGCGATAGTACAAACGGTCGCCGCGGCGATGGCGCCACCGTACGGTTATTACGTAAATGCACACTCGCTACTTCTACTCATCGCTCCAAATACTCTGTGACCGTATACAAAATCAATTAATTATTTTATTGTTATTAAGATATTATTTCATGAATAACAACGAATCTCGTAATTTTAATTAAATAATTTTTTATCGTTAATAACAAAATTATGATTTCGTTGGAAAAACAAAGAATGAAAAATAATACCACTATCGTTCACTCGTATTTTGATAAAGTAATTTTTGTTCCCGATGAATTAAAAATGTACGAGAAAGCCGAGAGAATTTTTTCATAAAATAATTAATAGTAAACAAAAGTCGTTCGCTTATTTACGATGTCGCATTAATTAGTATTAGAACGATGTTGATATTCGTGTATAGAGAGGCCACGTGTACGGGAACGGACCAGAACACTGGGCTGTGTAGACACAAGAATAATAGCGGAAAACTCATTTGTGAGGCTTGGCGAGACATTAAAGCACCTGGAAATATATATATATATATATATATAAACGTATTTTATACTCGTGTGCGTTGTACGTTATAAGTGGTAGGTGCTTGAAACATTCTACGAAATATCCGAAAAATCAACAGACGCGATAGGCGAAAGAAAAAAGTATCTCCGCCTCGTTTTAATATGGGAAAGTATGTTACGTTTAAAACAAAACAAAAAAAAAGAGGAACAAAAAAAACAAAATAACAGCAGCGTTCGATATTTTTTTTGTGTCTCGCGAATTCCTCGCCCATTTATACGTGAAATATCGTTTCGAAATTTCTCATATCGTAATATTACGCTTACGTTGCATCAATGACGCGTGTGTGCTCAAGCCCGTTACGTCGAAGGGAAATATCACGAGTCAGTTAAATCCTTACGGGGCCATATTTTCGTATATTCGTTACTGGCTGTTTACGTCGACGTAACGCGTTGCAAGCGATGCAAATATGACGAGTTCGCGGTTAAACGTCAATTTACATTATGGGAAATGGTCGAACGACGCGTAATTATCGGATATCTCCAACAAAATCGCATACGCCCGAGGAGGTACACAAAAATCTATTTACAACTGTACTCGCGCGCATGCGATTTTTTTTTGTACAAAAATACAAAAAAAGAAAATATCACTTTTACAATCAACAAATTTCCGAATTCTTGCACATTTTTATTCCATCGAAACAAAACAATTGTTTCGATCTATTTAAAATAACAAAAACAAAATGGAAATAAAATTCAACCTTTTTTTCAATATTCACGAATTTTATCGAAACGATGAATAATTAATCAAAATTGATATGAAAAAAAGTAATAAAATGTTATCCAAATTCGATGCGAAATTGGTACCAGAGTGAGCACAGCGGGCAAACCAGGAACTAAAAGAAACAGAGATGTAACGAGACAAGATGGCTGGAGGATGGAGTTGGAGGAACGAGAAAGATACAGGAATTATGTACGTGGAGGGAAAGATGCGAAGGTATTTGTAGTTGTTATACAACGATCCAGTGTATAACTGTACGTATCGAAGAACGTTATTTTCAGGGATCCGTTCAGCTCGATGCGGTCTGGCTGCCGATACGGGCGCGAACGAAAATTGCGAATTACCGGCTTATATACGGTGATACGACCGCCAGAAACCATGTGTGCCCCCCCCCCCCTCCACGCCCCCTGTTCTCTTGCTACAGAGTACAGAGGTGCAGTGTGAGGTAGGTCCGCAGTATGCTCGGTGGACGCTCTATTGCTATTGTAGGGTGGATGAAAAGGGGTTGCATTTTTAATCGAGCGCCGAACTCGTTCGTCCCTGTTTGCTCTGCATAGTAGAAACGTATACTTGTATATATACGTATATGTGTATATGGGGCATTCGAGGTCGAATCGAAACAAAGAAATTTCTCACCTGTGGGAGTGAAAGGACGATGGAAAAAGGATATAAAAAATCCAGCAGATTAATGAGAATATTAATAATTAATTGTTTAAAGTTGAAGAGATTGTTGCTGTTTTTTTTAGATTTCTGGGGGAAAATTTTAATATGTTTTGAATTTTGTCGAAAATAATTTCAATTTTTGAGGACGATTGAGGAAAAACAAAGAAATTTTTGGTTTTGGAAAATTGATTTTTGCATAGATTGCCCCATATATACAAACCTACTGGTTTTCCTATGCTCTCTCGAGGGACGAATGGTGTACAGAAGCGAGTATATGCAAACTCACAGGAGAGAGAAAGACTTCAATTCGAAATTTATTATTTCTTCGTTCGTGCGTTGTAAACAGAACAGTGCGGTTCGGGAAGAATAATAAGGAGCGAGAGAGGAAAAGGGGAAGTGGGGCGAATTCGATCCGGGAGGAAATCGGTCTTTCGCGAGGAGAAATTCAATATTTCATTGTTTTCTGCTGCGTTCATGATTTTTTATTTTAAACCTCGCTTTCCTTCTCTCCGTTAGTTACGCTTTTGTTTAATAACATCTAGATTTATGATTCGAGAAATTTATATATTAAATTTTCGATACAGACAAAAAAGGGAGAGAAAAAAAAACAAGGAAATAAATTTTCCTTTTTAATCACCAATTATCGCTTCAACCGCAATAAAAACTCGGCCAAAAGTAATAACCTCGATATCAAAATTGATCTTTAGAATTAAAAAATACGTCTTTAAAACCTCGCAATACCGGTAAAACAATTCCTCGGGACGATCGCACGAACCGTTGTCCGTAAAGTCGTAAAATAGCTCGATGTTAGAGTCGATTTTACTGTTTTCTTTTTGTTTCTCCCCCGAGTAAAACAGCACTTCTCTTGATGAGGAGGGAAGTCGAGGGTAGATGGGGTTTGGTTCAACGTCCGAATCGTCGCCGGTTTTATCGTTCTCTGTTTTACGTTTCGCCAGGAAAACTTTACTCCTGGAAAAGCGACGAGATCCAAAAAAAAAAGAAAGAAAAATTGAAAAAAAAGAAGAACGACCGTGAAAATAAGAGCAAGAGGCACGTCATACGTGAGAGATATATGTATAGTACGAACCCTCTTAACGGACTCGAGTTTTACTCTGGTGTATATTGCCAAATGGGGGAGGGGGAGGTTGGTTGGATACGAGGGAGGAGACGAGAAGTTTATGGTTGCTCGTGCTGGACGCGACGATGGACGTGTTTCTCTAGGCCCTGTTGCGTTCTACGCGGAGATGCTTTGTACCCTTGATGCCGAGCTGAGCGAGGAAGGGGGTGAGACAAAGAGGGATAGGGGAGAGCGATAGAGCAAGCATAATGTCGGTTGCACGTCTAATAATGGTTTCCTTTGTGAACGAGCCGTGCCTAGATAATAGGTAATACTACCCGGAAAGCTGTCTCGTACTGGTCTTCGTAGGTACTATACCTTTATATATGTGTGTGTATATATATATAATGTCACAATATAGACAATACAGAATTGTGTGCGCAGTATCTAAGGGATATAGACAGAAAGAGAAAGAGCTCCAGGGACGGTACGATTCTCGTAAACCATTAATTTTACGAGTGTCGATGTTTCCGAACGGACAATTTTTAGTATACAAAATGTCGGAAATAATTGACGGAAAGAGGGGAAATTGATCGAAATCGAAGTTGTATCTCATCGAAAATTGGAATTTTTTTTTGTGTTTTCAAATGATTAAACAATGCTATGTTATATAAAAAGAAACATTATTTTTTATAAATTTATATGTATTTATGAAAAATAATTTTATATTTATATATTGCAATATTATAGGTATATATTATAATATAATCGTACTATTCAGAAAACAAAAATAATTTTTTATAAATTTATATGTATTTATAAAAAATAATTTTATATTTATTCCGAATTTTTATATTTATATATTGCGATATTATATATATTATAATATAGTCGCATTATTCAGAAAACAAAAATTATTTTTTATAAATTTATATGTACTATTAATAAAAAATAATTTTATATTTATTCCGAATTTTTATATTTATATATTGCAATATTATATATATTAGAATATAGTCGTACTATTCAGAAAACAAAAATTATTTTTTGTAAATATATATATTTATAAAAAATAATTTTATATTTATTCCGAATTTTCATATTTATATATTGCAATATTATATATATATATATATAATAATATAGTCATATTATTCAGGAAGCAAATATTATTTTTTATAAATATATATATTTATAAAAAATAATTTTATATTTATTCCGAATTGTTATATTTATATATTACAATATTATATATATTATATATATTGTCATATTATTCAGGAAGCAAAAATTATTCAGAATTTATATATATATATTATAATTTTTAATAATAATAATAATAATAATAAAATATAAAAATAATAATAAAATATAAATATAAATATTTTTATTTGCGATATTGGCCAACGTAAAATAGTATTATTAACGAAATGCCGTTTAAATTCTCACAATGTTTCATAATTCTTTCGTCGCCATAAGGTACGTGCCTATCTCCCGTGTCTCGTCGTGACTAAATAAAAACTCGCGACACGCGATAATACGGTAAAAAATGTTCTTTTGAGAAGCGTCGAGCGTGGACGCGGTTGGCAGCAATCGCGCACCTCTATTTCGGTCTGACCACTGCGAAACTCGAGCCAGTTCCACGCTGGAAACTACGAGAGAACGAGATAAACACGAAAGAAAAGAAAAATGTATGTACGGTAAGATTGTACAAAAAAAAAGAGAGAGGAAAAAAGAACAGAACGCGCAAGTTCGAGCGTTATTTGTAACGTGACTTCTGGTTGAAAATTCCTCGTTCCTAAATATTCGCGGTATGGTACGTAGCGAGGTTTTAGCGATTGTCGCGATCTCGACGACACTTCTCTACCGTAATCATACACGCGCGAATGTATACAAATCAACGGCAAAGCCAACAGTACGAGCACAGCGAGAGTAATTCGCGTCGACTTTAAACGTATCAGTTCTCTTGTACGATTGTTAGCGGTTTCGAGCAAAATACTCCATTCTCTTCCG
The DNA here is from genome assembly GCA_946811545.1 of Netelia fuscicornis. NCBI lineage: Eukaryota > Metazoa > Arthropoda > Insecta > Hymenoptera > Ichneumonidae > Netelia > Netelia fuscicornis. Next base: position 42,094,750 of record OX328013.1, on the reverse strand, counting down.
GAGAAAGAGAAAAAGAGCTGGCGGCAATCTAAATTTCACGATGTACGAACGTGGATGCACGAACGAATTTCTACCGTAACAAATATAAATATAGATAATAATATTAACGGTATTATAAACGTGTTTTCACGACTCTCGGTATATCAACGCCACTACGTGTGATATAAAGTGAAACAAAATGAACCAAGAGGTCTTGATATACGAACAAACTATCGTCAAAAATTTAAATTCCTGCGAGATTTAGGATTTTTGACATTGTTAAGTCAGAAAATCGATAAAAAGATCGATTATTAATTATTCCTTCGATAATTATTTATAACTATCTACAATCCCATTTCTTTTTATAACTAAAGAAAATAAAACTAAATAGGTCCTGTTTTATGCTAGAAAGGAAATATATTTTGTCAAAATATCGAAAAAAATATTTCAAACGATTTACGGACGCTTTTTTTAGAAAAAATGCAATTAAAAAAGAAAACTGAGAGTTTTTGGTGCATGATAGGAGTTACAGTCTGACGTATATTTGGACGGTCAATATTCTCCGGGACTTGACCCGTCGTTGTATACGACACGTATACCGCATAATATATTTTTCGACAGTCATTTACCGTGCCATGTGCCAAAGAGGTGTACGTGTTCGTGCATCGGTACTTGGTAACTTTCACGGCCTTGATTTAACGGCGATCGATTCGTTCGCGACATACATATACACAAACTCTCTCTCTCTCTCACACATATACACATATATTAATAGCGCAATCGAAGTCTGCCGGATGTATATATGAAAAGATCGACGCCTCGGGCCTTTTTCTCTTTATCTCGCTCTTTCTCTCTCTCTCGTCCGTGCGTGTAACTGATACTAGGTGCATATACCACCAATACACTTATATTTCTCACCAACCATATACTTTATTATACCGTCCATTTGTGGGACCAAACTCGCGCGCTATAAAATTCACCAGTGACTTTGAGAATCGTCAACGCGCCCGCTTTTCTTTTCTTCGCACACACATAAATATATAAATACCATATATCATAATACAATATAATATAATGTATTATAATATAATATAATATAATATAACATAATATAACATAATATAATATAACATAATATAATATAATATAATATAATATAATATAATATAATATAATATAATATAATATAATATAATATAATATAATATAATATAATATAATATAATATAATATAATATAATATAATATAATATAATATAATATAATATAATATAATGTAATAAAATATAATATAATATAAAATATTATAATATAATATAATATAATATAATATAATATAATATAATATAATATAATATAATATAATATAATACAGTATAATATATAATATATAATATAATATAGTATAATATAATGTAATATAATATAGTATAATATATAATATATAATATAATATAATATATATTAATATATGTATATATATATCTAATATATTCACTGTTACGAGATTACGTTTTTTCCATTCCAACAGCGGAATCGAAAATCTCTTATCGTGCCATGGGTCATGATGTAATAATGCGATAAGTTGATAACTTTTTGATTCGAGTATTCATATTTTTTTGCACATCGTGCATTAGATCTACGTACATAACTTTTGTACGTAATAATCGTGTTTGTCTCCTGTATTTTATATTCGTATATATACATTCGCGTATAAATGCGCGCTCCTAGTAATAATACAGCGGTAGTAAGTACCAGCAGTGGTATGTATTAGCATAGCCATTATTTTGTCGAGGTTAAATTCCTGAAGCCTATCGCAATTGTATCGGATAACCGTGTACGATCGGTTAAGCAGATATATATGTATATATATATATATATATATGAATATATCTATAGTAATATACGTAGTACGGGTGTATTTGTTTGCCAGGAACGCGGTAGAACGCAGAGCGTTTATACGTGATAGAAGTTTCGCGGCAAAGGAAATCCGTTACAATGGAGGTGAGTAACATTTTGAAAAGCCACACACTCGTTTAAATCGTTCGTACGGACAGAACTTTTGAAAACCGGATATTACCAACGAAAATTAGAGATTTTCATTCTTTTTTTTTTCGTTACTATTGTCCACCGCGAGATATGTCGACAATGAACGATAAAAAAAAAACAAGAATATTTCACGCTTTAAATACGACGAGAATGAAACAAGGATTAAGAGCGATAAATTCAACAAAATGGAAATAACGTCATTTAAAAAAAAAGAAAAAAAAAACGTATTATCGTTATCAATTTAAATTGTCGAATAAAATTGATAGAAATGATTTTCGTTCTATCGATTTTATCGTGCGTACTCTCACCTCACGATTATCGTACGAAATCTCTCACTGTCGTGTTGGAAATTGAATTACGAAAAATAAAAATGAAACAACTATATATATATATATATATTTATATGTTTTATTTTTATTTTTCGTAACAAATATATATACATATATTTGTTTCATTTTTATTTTTCGTATATTTTCTTTCTTTATTTTTTATTTATATATATATAATAAAGAAAGAAAATGACAAAACTTTCGACACTCCAACACGGGAGGACAATGAAATTATTTCGCAATACAGGTCGCGCCACTACACGTATAGAAATATAGCGTTGCGCCGGATTATTGCACATAATTTCACGATATTTCTACAGTTCCTTTCGCGTTTCCTCGACCGTCGCAGGAACGTTTCTAATGAGATATAATGAAGCAGTGTGTATTTATAATATACATATATATATATATACACGGCGAGTAGCGTTTGCATTTTTTTTCCCTTCTTATTTTATTATTTCCAACGAGTGAAAGGTAGAAAGTCGAGTGGACAATTTTACGTAGTGTGGTTCATTATGGATACCTACGTTTGATACACCTTACATATATTATGTATGGATTAATATATATATATATATGTGCCTGTGTGAGAGCGTGTATAATATTGTGATATAGGCAACCTGTATCGCGCTTTCGCAATTGGAGCATCGCATTACCATGCGAAGTATCATATTTGCTCAGCCGTACTTAATTCAAGATAAAATTCCCCGGGGCTCTACCTTTGCTTGCTTGGCACAAAAACTATACAGTAATAATAATAATGATAATAATAATAATAATAACGATGAAGATAATGATGTTATTAATCGGTGACACGTTGCGGAATTCCTGCTGTATCGCTTTTCGAAGATGTTTAAGAGAGTCAATAGTGCGCTCTTTTTTTTTTTCATTTTCATATTTTCCCGATGACGCGACGGGTGAATATTTGCTCGAGGCACTTGACGGTAGGATTTATTGAAAAAAAAGCGCACACATTAACTGGCGAATATCGAGATTTCGCAGGAAAATAAATTTTTGTCCAATAATGTTTTTTTTTTTTTCGTTTGACACCGCGATAAAAAGCACGACACGTGCACGGGGTGATCAAAGATCGAGGGCGAGGTGGTGTGCCTCCTCCTCACCCTTGCACCTGTAGGCATATATCTTTTTTTTTTTTGGTCCATTCCCGTCTCCGAAACGAGGGAAAATTGATTTATTCCTCTCGTTTCAATCGAGTTTATACGATTTTCTCAATTTATTCACCACCCGAACGAAAACGGTTTCGGCCAATTTGCAAATCGCACGGTTTTTAAACGAAAAAGTTAATTCAAATGTAAAAAAAACGGGGAACCCGCAAATTCGGCAGGATTGCATTTAGTTTGTGTTTTTTTTTTTTTGGTTTCTTTTTTTTATGAGGGAAATTCAATCGATAAATCGTCGAAAACAATCGTTATGTACCAATATCAATTTACATTTAAATTCGATTTCGTATTTTCTGTTATTTTTGTTTGTTTCCTACCAAAAAGATAATTTTCCCATAAGTTGGAGCTAAAATTTATAAAATTTTGGTTTGTCATGGAGACGCGCTTACTCGTTCGCCGAACTTTGCGATTAAAAAAACAAAATTTATGTTGCTTTAGGCCAATTTCCAAATCTCACGATTTTAAACGAAAACAAAGAAATCAAACGAAATAAAACGGAACTCGCAAATTCAGCACGATTACATTTATTATTTCACTTTTATTTTTTAAATTCCTATTTCCTAAGAGCAAAATTCCATCGATAAATCGTCGTAAACATTCGTTACGTACGAATATCGCTCTATATTTAAATTCGATTTCATATTTTCTGTTCTTTTTGTTTGTTTCCTACCAAAAAAAAATCATTTCTCCATAAGTCGGAGCCAAAATTCACAAAACTTCATTTTCCCACGAAGACGCTCTCTCTCTCGTTCGCGCAACGTCGCGATTAAAAAAAAAGTCAAAATCTACGTTGGAATTTCGAGAATTTGTATCTGGAGCACGAAGCAGATCGGACGGCGAAGAAGGGAAAAGGGCTACCAGGGGAAGGGGGGGGGGGGGAGGAGAGTTTCGCGCGGTAATCCTTTCGTAGCTTCGAATATCTCTCGTACGAGGGCGCCTCTGCCATCGGCGCGAAAGACTCGAGCAAGAAGCGAGAAGGGTAACGGATGCGCGCGGATGGTTAAATAAATTTACTCACCGGCGCACGCAAGTAGCAACGCCGCGTTCCTCAGCGATCGGATAATCCAAGATTTGCGTACGTTATCCATATCGCCTCGTTCTAATCTCCGTTTTTCTTTTTTTTTTTTTTTTTTTTATCTCAGAGGTCGGTCCTCCTCCGAATATTATCTCGTGCAAAGCCTCATCCAATTTCCGGTTTTCGTTGGTGACACAAAAATACACTCCTTACGTGAAATATCTTCGCCCACTATCTCGCACACGATTTTTTTTATCGAGAGGTCGATTTTTTTTTGGATTAATTATCGTTAATTTTTCGTTTTTGATAATTAATTATCCTCTCCATCGATCTCTCACCGTGAAAACAACATCTTCGTCGACTCACTTTATCCCGGACACTTTATATAAAAAAATATAAACAATATATAAATAAATAAAAATTGAAAATTCACCCAATTATCATTTTTGACGAAAAAATCGTCGTGATAAAAAAAATCACTCTTTTCATGGATGAATTCGACCCAGGTCGAATCTCGTCACGTGCGATGATAATTCACAAATTTTTTAATCCAAAATCGAGACGAATCGTAATGTAAATTGGATCAAAGAAAAATGGGGAAAATAAATTGTGGAATTTCACGATTTTTGGGGGAAAACAAAAATGCACTTTTAATCTTCACTGTTGCACAATCGACACTTGGACCACACACTCTCTCTCTCTCTCTCTCTCTCTCTTTTTTTCTCAATAGCCTCGGTAATTCTTACAAATCACCTTCGACTCTCACCGACGCACAGAGAGAGTCGAGATAAAGAGAATCCTTCGTCAATTTTCCTTTCTCCCTTATTTTCTCTTTTTTTGTTTTTAATTATTATTAAACAATACGTTTTATACAATATCCCACTGGCTGTTTGGTCGTTTAAAAAAACATATTTTGTTTTCCTCGTCGCACAAAGTGTCTCGCGTCGAACACAATAATAAATTGCACACTGACAAGTCGAAACGAGAAACAACGAATAAAATCGAGTTGCACAGGATCGTTGGATTTTTATTTTGTTTCACGATTTTCACTTTCAATTAATTTTTGTTTTTTCAATTTTCAAATTTTCTATTTTCCTTTCACACTCGTTTATTATAAGATACACATATATATATTTCTATATTTAATAATTATCGTAACGTGTCACAATAGTTCAAAAATATCGTTCACTATATATTTAAATTAATATACGATCATCGATGGTGTCGCGAAGAAGATTTTTTAATTTCGTTTTTTTTTTCCTCTCTCGTCGAGAGCAAATCGTTCGACACCTCTGCTTAAGTCACGAGCGCGCCTCTCAACGGTCGCACGGCAACTGAGCGACGGGACGCGTAGCCCCACTGCATTCCCCCCCACCAGATGGCTCGCGCACCTTCTCTCTCGCGCTACCCCTTCCAAACACGCTTGTTCCCCCACTCCTAACACGACGCTTTCCCTCCCCTCTGCACACATCGGTGGCCGTTTCCTCGTCGACGTACTCGGCATTTCCTCTTTTCTCTTTTTTTTTTCCTGTGTTCTCCCACCCTCTGTTACTCTGACCGATCCGTGGCATACACCCTCTCTCTTTCTTTACGCACCCCCGCTACTTGTGCCGTGTCTCGTGCCATAAGCGACGGCCCGTGCAGGAAAGGCCTGTGTGCGATCGTCTAGTCTGCATTCTCGCGGACGCCTCGCGTCTCGAATATTGCAGGGTACGAGAAGGGGGATGAACGGTGTAGACAGTGAGAAATGACCAAGGGCTCGTTTTCACTTCGGCCCTCGTTCGACCGATAGGAAATTTCGCACGGTGGTAGTTTACTTCGTTCGATAAACGAATGAATATTTTTCCTTGAAATTCATTTTTTTTTAAAGAAACAATATTTTCTTGTGAATAATAGTTTATTTATATGAGAATAATAACAATTTTCGTTCAGTTCGCATCTGGAACATTGTTATAGAATTTTTTTTTTAATAAGTAGGAATTCTAACCCGGAATTATTTCCTGACCCTTACAACTTTGCGTCAGCCTCTCGTTCGAACGCCGAAGGGTGCTGCCATCGCAGTCGCGACTATTCCAATGGAAGGGCCAAAAAACGGGAGGAGAAAGGAAGCGAGCTCCCCCTCCGTTTGCCCCCTCCCCTTCTGCGATCCCTTGTGGCAGGTGGTTCTTTCTCGTTCGGGCCAGCCGGGACGCGATCCGTAGGGACCACCGAACTTACACGTTTTCTATGGCCGCGTATACACACGCTGCCCTTATTCATCGATATATCCTATCCTCCATTTATATATAGTGCGAGCAGTTTTTTTTTTCTTTTTTTTTCTATGGGCTGTATTATAGTGCTGCTGCACCATATCTCTCTCTCTCTCTCTCTCTCTCTCTCTCTCTCTCTCTATCTCTATATATATATATAATTCTGTATATTATAAATATTCTATATATATAAATTATTATTATTCTATATAATAATAATAATAATAATAATAATAATAATCATAATAATGATAATTTATATATTATTAATATATAATTTTTGTTGTGGCCACGCATTCAATAATATTCAATTATAATTTATATATTATTATTAGAATAATATATATATAATTCCATATATATAGATTATTATCATTATAATATATCATCATTTATTATTATTATTATTAATATTATTACATTCTCCCTCTATATATATATGAGAGAGAGAGAGAGAGAGAGAGAGAGAGAGATGCGTATACAGAGCATGGTTGAACGCACAGCCGGGCAGCGTGCACGAAACTCATGTGCGGCGCAGCCCTTCAAGATTTTTCGCTCGAACATTTCTACCCCACATTTCCTTTTTATTTTATTTTCATATACGAGGCCTGGCATACTTCCCGACACCCCTCGAAATGTTCCATTTCTAACGTCTGTACGCGACTCATTCATACCCCCGGAAAACTCGTTATTTCGAGTGGGAAAAATTATTCTCCTATATATATATATATTCTATTCATAGTACAGAAAGAGAGAGAGAGAGAGAGACTTGTTTTAAAACACGATGTGAATGAACGACACAAAGATTCCTATATTTTATTATTCTCGTACTTTCGACGTTTTACGATTCAACGATCTCGTTTCATCGCGTAATTAATCATCGAGCAATAATTACACGTCTAATTAAGTCGAAGTCATAATTACAATAATAAATTCATTCGTTATTATTACAATTCGATCCAACAATTTATCGATTATTAATTTAATTAAAACTTATTTATTTTTGTTATATTCCCAAAAGTTGTACGTTTCGCATCGTATATATATATATATATATATATATATATATATATATATATATAATGTTATTGTAATTTTATCGAGAATGTTAATATTGGACGCACGTATCTACGTTTTGAACTAAAGATACGTATATGTATTGTGACGTTGCACAATTTCCCTCCCCGCCGACAGCCCTCCAAGGCGACCGTTCCACGTAATACGAAAAAAGTAAGTTATCAATTAGTATTTTTATTTGTATTTTTTTTCCAACCCTCCCGTTCCCTCCCAATTATTGTACACTGTGTAAGCACTTATCGCCGCTATGAAGAATACCCCGAGGATCACCCGCAGCCGTTCCCGCCGTCATCGCCATCGTGGTCGCCGTGTCGTCGTCGTTGGCCGTCGTCGTCATCGTCGCCGGCATCATCATCGCCGACGTCGTCGTCGTCGTCGCCCCAGACACTGTCGTCATCGTCGTCGACACGGCTATAACTAAGGACCATCTACCGTTACCAGGACATCCCGAGGACATCCCGACTGGCCCAGAAGATCGCCACCGGAATTCCCAGGACGTCCCGAAGAGGAACCCGATCACCCCACACACACGCACTCTCACCGCACCAGAGGACGAACCCGCCAAAAATCAAATAGGCAGTCCCGTCCGCCGTCGCTAGCCATCCATCGGTATAGCGACGGAGAGACGAGTGAGATGGCAGCAGCGCGCACCGAGTATCCTCAGTTACCCTAAATCCTGATATCGATAAGAACGACCCTGCCATATCGATCGTCCTAATTACACCCATCTCCCAATAGATCTCCCTAGTACCGTCCCGAAAATATCGATCTCCCCACCCCCCGTATCACCTGACCCGTGCCGCTGCTGCCCAACGGAAAATTTAAAGACACTTGGAGTTTGGCTACCGATGAGAGAGGATAAAATTTCCAAAATAATTAGAGTGCGAAGATTAGAGAGAAAGAGAGAGTATTGTGAAGCGAATTTTGAGAGTGAGTGCGAGCCAATTATAGTGTGCGGAGTGAAGAGTGAGGGAAAAGAGTTTGGAGAGTGCAGCAGTAAAAAGAAATACGAAACGGAATACGGCAATAGCAACGATAGAGGACGACAAGAAGGAGATAGAAAGAGAAGGAAGACGAGAGAGACGATTAACAGTCAACGACACTGTAAGTGCTTGCACAGTTCCCTTCCGAACTTTCGCACCGGCACATTTTGTATTTTTGTATCCCCCTCTTCTTACTGCAAAATACGATTTAGAGTACCCCTCCCCCAGTTTTCTTTTTGCGCATCGTAGAATATTATTTTCGTTTCCATTTATTTTTCTTTTGTGTTTGCGATAAAATTAAGAAATAAGATATTAACGTGGAACGGTCGTGTAGCATTAAGATAGAAAGAGTTAGTAGAACACCCCCTTCCCGCGCTTCCCCTCTCCCGTCACCGGTCAACCGTCGCCGATCAGGCGACGGTCACAACAATTTTTTTCCCGCTGCCACTGTCTTTCGGACAGACCAAGACGTATCGAATAATTTCCCCAATATTCCCATCTCTTTAAATTCACCGATCGACCCGTGTATATGTTGATTCAAAATCCCCAGATATCCCGAGTACCCGTCGTTCCAAAGTCCCTTCCACATATCGGTGGTAATTATTAAGAGGCCATATAGAGTCGGAGAACCCCCTTCCCTGAGATACCCCTCCCCTTCCCTTAGAGCCGTTATTTATAGGTGTATCATTTGCGTGTTATTTTTTTTCCTTTTTGATTTTCTATTATTTTGTTAATTTTTAATTATAAATTAACTGGCGCCCAAACCACCCCAATATTATAGAACAACCTCCCCGGAGATAGTCCGCCGACCCTATTATTAAATTAAAGATTATTGTTATTATATTATTTTTGAGAAAAGCATCGTTTTAGTTATTATTGTAAAGTATTAAAATAAACTTTTGAGTTACTGTTATTTTTCTTTCTTTTGGTTTTGTTTTGTTGTATCGGCTTTTATTGTTTAATTAATTTCAGGAACCCCCTTTTTGTTACCAGTCCCGAGTTACCACCCCCCTCCATCGGCGTGACAAATTTGGCGCCCAACGTGGGGCCCGAAGAGTAACCCCCCCAAACAATTATTATTTAATAGCGCGACCAAAACTGACGGCAGCAATCCCCTGGTAAAACGATTTGCGAAATTTTTTTTTTTTTTTTTTCCTTCTCTCCCTTTCTTCTTTTTGTGGGACTTTTTTTTGTTTTCTCTTTTCGAGTGAATTTTTTTTAGGTTGGATTTGTTTTTGAGTAAAAAAAAAAAAAATTTTTTTTTTTTTTAAGATTGGATTTTTTTTTTTGGAGTGTAATTTTCTTTCGAGCATAAATTTTCTTTGAATTAAGATTTCTGTTTTTGGGGTTAAGAGTTCGATTTTTGATTTTGAGAATATCTTTTTTTTTTTGCGAAAGGATTTTTTTTTTGTTTTCCCCAGAAATTAAAGTTTTGTTTTTCCTTCTTTCTGCAGTTAAGCGTTTCCTTCATTCTTTTTTTTTCTTTACACTTTTAAAGGGTATTAAAGCTATACCTTGATTTTTTGAGTGTGGATTTTTGTTGTTCAGAGTTAAATAAAAAAAAAAAAAAAAAAAAAAAAAAAAAAAAAAAAAAAAACAAATTTTGAGAATAGTTTCTGCGGTTGAGAGTTTTTTGAGAATAAATATTTTTATTTCTCAGTCTCTTCTTTTTTTTTTTTTTTTTTTTTTTTTACTTTGAGAAAAACTTTTTTTTTGCGTTAGGTATTACGAAATTTATATTTTTTTTCCGTCAGTGTTGCTGCTTACCCCCATTTCTAGTACTTCCTATTATTAAATCATAGTGCCCACCACCGATAAGTTAGGATTAAGATAGATAAAAATCAATTACGACCACGCCGTTCCACGTAATAGGGTGTACGCTGCGTTCCGCTCGGCCCTATTGTGTTAGAATAAGATTTGTTTACAGGTATTACAAACTATTTCAGCCCCGATATTACTGCCCTCCATTGAATTTGTGTGAAAGTGAAGCGTGTGTGACCCGTTCCCCCCTCTGTAAATTTTTCTTTTGGTATTCCCGACCGGTACGATGCACCGGACGCCCCCTGTTACCACCATTGCCGTGACGGTCCCGCCAACGACCGCCACCACCACCACCATAAACTCACCCATCACCCACACTTCCCGAACCCAATCATTGACCTCCCCTTTCTATCATCAGACGGACCCCCTCCCCCACCTCATCGATGAAGTCAGAGCCAAAATTCAGCAAGTTTATGAAGTCCGCGAGCTGATAAGTCGATGCATCGTCGCGCGGATTAGCTCAAGAGGGTCCGAAGCCGACCTACGGGACCGACTAATCCGATATGAGGTCCGACGGCTCGACCCTTCCACATCCGTCCATTGGGACCCTGTGGCCGACGAAACGGGTCTGGCCACCCCCGTTCCTATAGGCGAAGTTCCCCTCCAACCCCCCCTAGAAAGCCTTCACACCGCCATTCCACCCGAACACTCCCGCGATCTGATTGATACCCCTTATAGTCCGTTAATTCCTCCCCCTCAGACCCATCCCAATGTCGAAAGACGACCCCTTTTCCAGAGAGGCGCCCGAAACCCTCCCCTCTCCCCGACCATCGATAGGAGGACTCAAGGCCTCCTAATACGGGCAGACGAAGCCTTGCCCGACCAATGCTATTCCCCTCCCTCTCCTCCACCCCCTAGGCGCACCGCTCCTGCGGTGACCTTTGCACCTAGCCCTCGATTTCCCACTTATCAACCACCCCCCGTCACACCCGGAACCAACCTCCCCCAAAACGACCTCTCCTACCTTGACGATGCTCGTCCATGGCATCCCCCGACCGTTCACCCCACTCACCCCGGACCAGCCGTCAACAGCACCCATCTGGCCCCTTCTCATCCTCCGTCATCGTCACGTCCTATCCCCCGAGCCCAAGAATCCCGTACCTTCGAGCACACAGGATACCACGATTCCCAAGGCTCGCGGGACGCACGACGCGGCGAAGATTGGCGCCGAAACGGGCCAAAATTCGCCGGAAAGCGTGACGAAGACAGCGAGGAGTTCCTCCGAAGAGTACACGAGTACTGTAGGTCTCGTGATTACTCCGAGGACGAACTCCTCCGTTCCCTCCCCGAAGCCCTCATCGGAGATGCCCTCAGGTGGCACCGACTAGAGGAGGAAAACTGGACCTCGTATGCCGAGTTCCTCCACTACTTCCGCCACCGGTTCGGTGAGGAAACTAGCCAGGAGAGGATTCGGCATGCGATTAGCCTGAGAACCCAAGGCCCGGAGGAGCCTTGTGGAGAATTTATCGATAAATTGCGGACCCTGATAAAGAGATTGAACCCCCTTCCCCCTTTAGAGGAACAAATATCCATGTGTCACGCTAACCTCCACCCCGATTTCAGCGAGCACATCCCCAGAGAACACATACATAACTTTGTAGCCCTCCACCACGCATGCCGGCAACGCGAGATCATCCGCGAGAAGCGGAAAGCCTATCGTCCCCCTCCCGCCATCATTCCCGCTTGCGAGTCCTATATCGCCTATAAGCCGCCCACAAAGCCAGAGGTACGGCGAAGCGCCGCACTGGAAACAACCCCCAACCCCCCTTCCGAGCAGCTCCCTATCCCCAAATCGGTCCCCCGCCAAACCGTCCCTCCAAAAATCCTGAGCCCAAACCGCAGCTACCGAGACGTGGCCGCGGCGGAAGCTCGTACTCCTCCCCAGCAAATGCAATATCCCGGCAACAACCGTTTTGCACCTCCACCCCCCAAAACCAACCCCAATCCCATCCCCCGTTTAGAAGATGTCGCACCAAGGTTCCCTCCCAAACACATCCCAACCAACAGTCCCGCATTCACTCCCGGGCCGTGCTTCAACTGCAGCCAGCCCGGCCACCGATACCGTGATTGCGCGTACCCCCTCGGCTATTTTTGCCGATTTTGCGGTTACCGAGGTACTGACACGCGATCCTGCCCCCGGTGCCAACAACGGCAGACGGGAAACTACACCGGGGGGAGGCAATAACTGACCCGCCTCCCCGCGATAGCGTACCCTCCCGCGTTTCCCTGCGTGCGACTAAAAGGGACGTGAAGACGTCCCCAAACAACCGTGTCCCATCCATATTACATACCCTCCATCCCATAGAGCCAACAACATTAGAGTCAACACGAGAAAATCGAGTCCTTCCTCCATTAGAGTCACGAGAAGTAGAGTCAACCCCGAGTAACGACAATCCAGCACCCCAACCTGCCACTGACCCGGAACAACCCGAAGACCACCTCGACATGATCGAAGGAGACCCCCGCCACTTCCTCTGGATCCTCCTGGGTGAGTACAAATTCCCAGGACTCGTAGACCCAGGTTCCTGTCGATCATATCTCAGTCCCGACCTTATTGCCCAGTTAAAACTACCCCTAATTCCCCTGGATGAAGGCGTCAAAGTGGCCAACGGCCAAGTTATGACCGTAGATGGAGCCCTCCATCTACAGCTCGAAATTGGAGGAGAGAGTGGCCCCGTGTTATTTAGAGTAGCTGGCGTAAACTGTCCCTGCATCCTCGGACTGGACTTTTTGACAACCGTAGGATTGACGATCCACTACCATGACGAGACTTGGCAAACGAAATACAATTCCCCACAGACGTTCCACACCACTCAAATCACAATTAAAGCCCGTAACTTACAAGACTGTGCCGGTCTTGTAGTCCCCGACGAAGCCTCCCGACAACGACTTGACCGCCTACTGACAAAATACATCATCCCAAACCCCTCCCCGGAACTAAAAATGACACACTTGACTGAACATGACATCGACACACAAGGTCACCCTCCCATACGCCAGCGATCCCGAGTTATCTCTCCACACCTTCTCAAAATCGCTCAAGAAGAGGTAGATAAGATGTGGAGAGAAGGGGTAATAGAACGATCCAAGAGCGCCTGGCTCAGCAATCCCGTAATCGTCCCAAAACCTGGTGGTAAACACCGATTTTGCGTAGACTACCGCGACGTCAACAAGGTAACTCGAAAAGACGCGTATCCCCTCCCTAATATGGATAGAATTTTGGCAGGCCTGAGACAGGCCCGATACATTTCAAAGCTTGACCTGAGCCAGGCGTATTTTCAGATTCCCGTCCACCCCGATAGTCGCCCAATAACAGCCTTTGCCGTCCCTGGACGAGGACTGTTTCAATTCCGACGAATGCCCTTCGGACTGACGAACGCCCCCGCGACATTTCAGAGACTGATGGACCGACTAATCGACCCCGAATGGGAACCCCATGTTTTTGCCTACCTGGACGACGTGATAATTGCGACAGATACAGAGGACGACCATTACAGATACTTGACGAAAGTACTGACGATTTTTAGAGACGCTGGACTAGAAATTAATCGAGATAAAAGTGAGTTTTTCTGCCCCGAAGTTAAATATTTAGGTTATGTTATTGGGAAAGACGGACTTAAGGCCGACCCCGACAAGGTATCCCCCATTTTAGAGTATCCCCCTCCCAAGAACATCAAGCAACTCCGCCGATTTTTAGGGATGGTGGGTTGGTACGCCCGTTTTATGGGAGATATTTCGAGCGATAAGGTTCCTCTAACCACCCTGTTGCATAAGGATGTCCCTTGGCAATGGGGACCGGAACAGGAAAAAGCATTTCAATCTCTTCGCGAAGCCCTGACCCGTACACCAGTTCTGGCCCGACCCGATTTTACTCTTCCCTTTTCCATTCATACCGATGCCAGCGACCTTGCCGTAGGCGCTGTGCTGACCCAAACCGTAGACAACGAAGAACACCCCATTCTCTTTGCCAGTCGTATCCTTACCAGTGCCGAAAGGAAGTATAGCGTCACCGAAAAGGAGTGCCTGGCGGTGCTGTGGGCCGTGAAGAAACTGCGTCCTTATATCGAGGGCGCAGCCTTTACAGTTATCACGGACCACAGCAGCCTCCAGTGGTTAAAGAATTTGAGAGACCCCTCCGGAAGACTGGCAAGGTGGGCCCTAGCCATGCAGGCCTATGATATGAAGATTGTACACCGTAAAGGAGCCCTGAATGTCGTCCCAGATGCCCTGTCCCGTATGTTCGAGAACCAAATAGAGACCCTGTCCGCCATAGGAGATACCGTCGACTCCTGGTATGAAGAAAAAATAGAGAACGTCCGCGAATTTCCCAGGAAATACCCCAATTGGAAAATTGAAGACGGAAAGTTATACTATCATAGGCCCCACTCCATTATAGATCCGACCCTTGTTGATTTAGATGCATGGAAATTGGTGTTACCCCTGAATTCCCGTCCTGATGCCCTTCGAGAAGCGCATGATAACCCCCAAGCCGGTCACTTGGGAATAGATAAAACCTACCACCGAATAACCCAAGATTTCTTTTGGCCCGGGGTATTCCAGGACGTCGCACACTACGTTACCCGGTGCCCGGAGTGTCAGCTCCATAAGGTCTCTCAGGGAGCTCCTGGGGGCCTTATGCGAGAACGGACCACCGAGGGTCCCTGGTGCGTAGTTGCTGCCGACGTCATGGGACCCTTCCCCCCGAGTAAGACCCAGAACAAATATGTTGTAGTTTTCCAAGACCTCTTCACCAAGTTTGTAGAAGCCAAAGCCCTCCGTGCTGCTACCGGCCCGAATATAATGTCTGCCCTAGAAAACCTGGTCCTAAACCGTTGGGGATGTCCCCAATATCTCCTAACCGATAACGGAACAGAGTTTGTCAACACCCATATGACCCAACATCTATCCCAGTACGGCATCCACCAAACGACTGTTCCTCCCTACCATCCTCAGGCCAACCCCGTCGAAAGAGTAAACCGAACCCTGAAAACCATGATTACCGCGTACGTCGGGCAGAACCATAGACTCTGGGATGAACACCTCCCAGAGCTATGTTTTGCAATGAACACCGCCGTACAGTCATCCACCCACATGACCCCAGCCTTCCTTAATTTTGGTAGAAACCCCCGCCCCGCAAAGAGCATACGAGATAACCTCCCTACTCCCCCAACCATCCATCTCACCGATCCACAGGCCTGGACAGACAGAATGACCCGCCTACCCCTGCTGCACGACTGGGTCCACAAACAATTAGAGCAATCCCATAAGCGACAGGCGAAATACTATAACAAAGGAAGAAAGGACACCCGATTTAAAGTTGGCGATTTAGTATTGAGACGCAACCGTGTCTTATCATCAGGAGCCCAAAATTTTGCCGCCAAGTTAGCCCCCCGTTTTATTGGTCCCTATAAAATTTTGAGTATCCCCTCCCCAGTCGTGTATGAACTAGAGGACCCCCACTCCAGGAAAAACCCTCGAGTGCATGTTAGTGATCTGAAAGAGTATAAACCCCGAGATGTATAAGTTCCTAGCCGTACATAGTACAAGAAAACCCCCAGTTAAGGATGGAGCAGGCGGAAGGTAGCGTACACCAAGTCGCGGATATCACACTCAGCGCAACTAGGGAAACCCTACCTTGTAGACAAGTGCCTGAAATTTTGGAGAGGAACTGTGGAATCACGGGGATGGTCTCGTACCTGTACATCCGTATTCCGTTCTTAATTATTGCATTGTTATATTTTCTTTTTTTTGTATGTGTGTGGGTGTGTACAGAATGAGTGGAACATGTGTGAATGGTATTAGCTCGAGTACGTCTAGACGACGTACTCTCGTTTAAGCAGGGGGGAGTTGTGACGTTGCACAATTTCCCTCCCCGCCGACAGCCCTCCAAGGCGACCGTTCCACGTAATACGAAAAAAGTAAGTTATCAATTAGTATTTTTATTTGTATTTTTTTTCCAACCCTCCCGTTCCCTCCCAATTATTGTACACTGTGTAAGCACTTATCGCCGCTATGAAGAATACCCCGAGGATCACCCGCAGCCGTTCCCGCCGTCATCGCCATCGTGGTCGCCGTGTCGTCGTCGTTGGCCGTCGTCGTCATCGTCGCCGGCATCATCATCGCCGACGTCGTCGTCGTCGTCGCCCCAGACACTGTCGTCATCGTCGTCGACACGGCTATAACTAAGGACCATCTACCGTTACCAGGACATCCCGAGGACATCCCGACTGGCCCAGAAGATCGCCACCGGAATTCCCAGGACGTCCCGAAGAGGAACCCGATCACCCCACACACACGCACTCTCACCGCACCAGAGGACGAACCCGCCAAAAATCAAATAGGCAGTCCCGTCCGCCGTCGCTAGCCATCCATCGGTATAGCGACGGAGAGACGAGTGAGATGGCAGCAGCGCGCACCGAGTATCCTCAGTTACCCTAAATCCTGATATCGATAAGAACGACCCTGCCATATCGATCGTCCTAATTACACCCATCTCCCAATAGATCTCCCTAGTACCGTCCCGAAAATATCGATCTCCCCACCCCCCGTATCACCTGACCCGTGCCGCTGCTGCCCAACGGAAAATTTAAAGACACTTGGAGTTTGGCTACCGATGAGAGAGGATAAAATTTCCAAAATAATTAGAGTGCGAAGATTAGAGAGAAAGAGAGAGTATTGTGAAGCGAATTTTGAGAGTGAGTGCGAGACAATTATAGTGTGCGGAGTGAAGAGTGAGGGAAAAGAGTTTGGAGAGTGCAGCAGTAAAAAGAAATACGAAACGGAATACGGCAATAGCAACGATAGAGGACGACAAGAAGGAGATAGAAAGAGAAGGAAGACGAGAGAGACGATTAACAGTCAACGACACTGTAAGTGCTTGCACAGTTCCCTTCCGAACTTTCGCACCGGCACATTTTGTATTTTTGTATCCCCCTCTTCTTACTGCAAAATACGATTTAGAGTACCCCTCCCCCAGTTTTCTTTTTGCGCATCGTAGAATATTATTTTCGTTTCCATTTATTTTTCTTTTGTGTTTGCGATAAAATTAAGAAATAAGATATTAACGTGGAACGGTCGTGTAGCATTAAGATAGAAAGAGTTAGTAGAACACCCCCTTCCCGCGCTTCCCCTCTCCCGTCACCGGTCAACCGTCGCCGATCAGGCGACGGTCACAACAATTTTTTTCCCGCTGCCACTGTCTTTCGGACAGACCAAGACGTATCGAATAATTTCCCCAATATTCCCATCTCTTTAAATTCACCGATCGACCCGTGTATATGTTGATTCAAAATCCCCAGATATCCCGAGTACCCGTCGTTCCAAAGTCCCTTCCACATATCGGTGGTAATTATTAAGAGGCCATATAGAGTCGGAGAACCCCCTTCCCTGAGATACCCCTCCCCTTCCCTTAGAGCCGTTATTTATAGGTGTATCATTTGCGTGTTATTTTTTTTCCTTTTTGATTTTCTATTATTTTGTTAATTTTTAATTATAAATTAACTGGCGCCCAAACCACCCCAATATTATAGAACAACCTCCCCGGAGATAGTCCGCCGACCCTATTATTAAATTAAAGATTATTGTTATTATATTATTTTTGAGAAAAGCATCGTTTTAGTTATTATTGTAAAGTATTAAAATAAACTTTTGAGTTACTGTTATTTTTCTTTCTTTTGGTTTTGTTTTGTTGTATCGGCTTTTATTGTTTAATTAATTTCAGGAACCCCCTTTTTGTTACCAGTCCCGAGTTACCACCCCCCTCCATCGGCGTGACAGTATATACGGAAACCGAAAATCGGCCTGTGCGGTTACATAGCTTCGATACGTTCGCTTCAATCTCACCGCGGATATATACGCGTATATGTAAATAACGTTGCCTATATAAAACGATGCAAAGCTATAATATATATATATTGACTATATATATATATATATATATATATATATATAGTCAATCTGCCGTTGAAGTAAAATCGAGCAGGTGCAACGTTATACGAAGCACTTGCTTGACGAATGGAGAAATTAAAGGCTCTCGTTCGCGAGAGTATATCACGCCAATCCCCCTTCCTCCCACCCCCCACCTCGTACACCCTAACGAAGAGCGCTTCTATCGCAACCGAGTCGAGAGCCCCCGCGACTGGTTGAGTTAATTGCCGCGATAAGACACCGATATTGCCAAATAAATTTCAATAAAGTCGAGCCAATTTCTTTATTTATTGTTATTACTATCTTTCTTTTTTTTCATTTTAACAAATTCATTCTACGCTCAGCTCGTTTATATTTAATGTTTGTTTTTACTTTTTTTGTTTTTTTACGATGGTATAGATTTGTTAAAAGAAATACAAGTTTTGGTGATAAGGTAATATTTAATATTTGTTTGCTGTCGCTAGTGGGGTGAGATAGGATGAGGGGAGAGGGGGGTGGATTAAAAACGTCGCTTGGATAAATTACGCCACTTTGCGCGATGAGACAAAATTTACGTTCGCGTAAAAGCTGCCTCGTCAAAGATACGTTTTACTTCCGGATTTTTTAGCTATTGCGTGTATGTGTGTGTGTGTTTGTGTTTGTATATACGTGTATTTTTTTCTTCTCGTATGTTTTGCTATGGCCATATGGCGTGTACGATATATTGATAATGCTAGCTGCGCGAAAACGGACAAATTCGTGGATTCATCTCCGTGCCACTTTTTTTCTCTCTCCCTCTCTATCTCTCTCGAGCTGTTCCGTTGTGCTAGAGACGTTAAATATTTTGTTTGATTTTCGTATTCGCGTTTTTTTTACGCGTCGATCAGGGTACGCGGATGTACCAATTGTTGTTGTTGTTGTTGTTGTTTTATGTGAAATACGGGAAATGGAGCAAGAACGAGACGAAAATTGGGCAGTGGATCGAAAAACGGGTGGAGAGAGAGGGAGAGATGATAAAACAAATAAATGAACAAAGAGAAAAGAAAGGAAAACATAGAAAAAAAAGGAATTATTTAAAAAAATCAGAGATCCGAGAGAACGGAACGAGAACGAGCGATGCTGGACGAGAGGAACGAGCAAGAAGAACTGCGTTTCGGGAGGAAAAGTGGGGAGGAGGAGGGGAGAGGGACCAGGGAGATAACTCTCCGCAGTCTCGGCTAACACCTGCCACGTACCATCATCTCCCCCTCCTCTTCATTTATACATATAGCTATATACGCGAAGTGTACAGGAGCAAACGAGAAGCGGAGAAACGCTCGTACTTTGAAAGGCGCGCATGCAAATAATGCATTAACATCTATATATAGTCAAACCGCGCGCGGTGGTTTTTGAAAAAAACAAGTATGTCTCTTTTTCTTCGCTCAGTTTGCGTCGCGACTCGTAGGTATGGCATAGATCAAAAGACTTTGAAGTAAATCGTTGAAAGTATAAAAACGATTTTGGTGAAATGATGAAGAAAAAAATGGCACGAATAAAAATGAAAATTATGTTTTTGTCGTGGAATGATTCGAGGAAATGTCCTGAGAATGAAAATTATTTTGAGGTTTGGTGTCTATAGTTTTTGGTTATTTTTTTGTATTGATAAAGATAATGATTATTATCTTTTTGTAAAAATTTTGAGTTATTAATCGATGTGAAATACAGATATGTTTTTTAATAATGTTCGATGTATGAAACGATTTGAGTGAAATGAGAAATCAAAAAGAAAATGGCAGAAATAAAAATGAAAATTACATTTTTGTCGCTGAATGATTCGGGGAAATGTCCTGAGAATCAAAATTATTTTGAGATTTGACATATTTTTATCGAAATCTGTCGAAAAATGGTGTAATTTTTGGTTATTTTTTTGTATCGATAAAGATAATGATAATGTTCTTTTTGTAAACATTTCGAGTTACTAATCGATCTGAAATACAGATATGTTTTTTAATAATGTTCGACGTATGAAACGATTTGAGTGAAATGAGAAACCAAAAACAAAATGGCAGAAATAAAAATGAAAATTACATTTTTGTCGTGAAGTGATTCGAGGAAATGTCCTGAGAATCAAAATAATTTTGAGATTTGACATATTTTTATCGAAATCTGTCGAAAAATGGTGTCTATAATTTTTGGTTTAGAACTTTTTTTGTATCGATAAAGTTAATTATCTTTTGATAACAATTTATGACATATGGCTATAGAAGTATCGTACCATTATACAGACAAGCGAACAAAAAACAAATTTTAAAAACAAAATGGCTCCATTCTTCCATACGAAAACCTTTCCTAACAACCTCGAGGAAAAACGTCCTTCTGACGTTCCTCCCATTCGACTCCGAGATCTGATGAAATCTACCCAACCTGGAAGAACTAGAAAAGGACGAAACGTTTCAAAGTCCAAGACACAGGCGTTTATTCTAAAAAAAACAAACAAAAAAAAACAAAAATACCGAACAAAAAAAAACAAAAAAAATTTTTCCACCTCGATGCTCGAGCTTTTCGCATTGCTGGGCACGAGGCTGAGATGAGAAAGAGGGCGAAAATAAAACGAGAGAAGAGGAAGAAGAAGAAGAAGAAGAAGAAAACGAGATATAAGTAAGAATCGAGAGAGGAACGAGCAGGTGCTCGGACACCGGAGCGCCATTGACCATCGGCAGCCTCTCCTCCTCTCCTTCCTCTTCTTCTCTCCTTTCCTCCTCCAACGTTCGATCGCGTATACAGCGACGATTTTTCTCGAAGAACTTCGGTGAACCGATCTTCGTGCCTCCGATCTGTTCATCGTCTACCTGAATCTCACTTTTGGGCCATCTGCCGTCTCGTTTCGTAGGCTGGCTCTTCTCCGATATATACGAGAGTCCACTAACGCCCACCTTGCATGCACCAACACAAACACACACACACGTACACACACCTGTATACGTATCGACCCATTCCTTTTTAGACCCTTCATCGAACCCTAAGACCAAGTTTCCAGACTCTCGAATTTCTACGAGATTCTTAGATATAAAGAACGCACGTTGTACGACTTACATATATATATCCATCTCTCTTTCTCTCTCTTCATTCGTATGAGTGGAATAAAATTCATCCTGAGACCTAGCCACCCCTGCGTTTCTCGTAAAAACGAATATCCCCGGCGATCTTTTAGAACTCGTCGAGATCGAAAGACCATCGCCATCATTCGTTTCCTCCTCGGACATGGGGAGGTTCCTCGATTCTTTATTTAAAGATTTAAAAAAAAAAATTCTCATCGATGGAAATGATAGTTTTCTTTTTTGTGAGATAAAAAAGAAAACGAGTAATAAAAATTGACGATTCGAGGATAAATTAGTCTCGTCGAGATTTGATTATTTACGCTCGAGATAATGAATTAATTATTGTTACTCGTATAAAAATTAACTCTCCATCGTTAAAGGAGATTCGTTAAAGTTTGTAACTGCGGTGATCGCGATCGCGCGATAAAAAAAACATTGACCATTAAAAATCATCTCGGTATGGTACTCGAGATTTCTCTCGACGAGGCTCGAGGAAAAAGCAAAACAAAAAAAGAATGAAAACAAAAACAAACTACATACAAGAACGCAACGATCTTCGAGTGTAAAACTCCAACGCTTTGGATTCCCTCGCGTTTTTCCCTTGCCGA
The DNA here is from genome assembly GCA_946811545.1 of Netelia fuscicornis. Lineage (NCBI taxonomy): Eukaryota > Metazoa > Arthropoda > Insecta > Hymenoptera > Ichneumonidae > Netelia > Netelia fuscicornis. The sequence continues at coordinate 42,072,477 of OX328013.1, read as the reverse complement.
GAATCGCAACGATTAGCGAAAGTAATTAAATTTAATACACGCCACGGTGCGTTTTGAATCTCGCTCGCGATCCTCCGAGCGCGGATTAAGGAAAGTGTTCCTCCGGTGGAGATCGACGAGCGAGGAAAAAAATGGAACCGCAATGCCGGAGTGAAAGAGAGACGGACAGAAAGAGCGAGAGAGCGAGAAAGAGAAAGAAAAAGAAAACGAAGGTTATACGAGCGAAAGATTAGAGCCGCAAGCTCGAGACGAAGATCAAAACTGGATGGCAAAACTCTCTCCGGCCCTCTCGCGGAAAACTATCTCTTAGTCGCGTTAACGCTCGCGAGGCGCGGAAGTCTGGAAAATCCCTGAACCCCGGAGGTCTCGACTACATAGGAGCTCGAGAGTTCGCGGTACTCTCGAGCTTTCACTCGCATTTTCTTTCTCACTCTCTTTCTCTCTCTCTCTCTCTCTCTCTCTCTTTTCGTTTTTCTCTATATACATATACATATATAAATGAGCTGTATGCCAGCAAAACACAAGAACGAGAAAAGTTTTGGTTGAAGAGGTAGAGGGCGCTGCGAGTGCGTCGAGAGCGCGGCCTCGCTTGTTTCGTACGCGAAGTTCCGCGAGTGGTGGAGCGACCTCTGGCGTCTCTTGCCGGAACGCTTATGCAACTCGTGCGCCTCTCTTTGCGTGCTACTCGAGAACCCCCGACCCTCTCCGACCATGTGTGATTGCCGGGCAGGGTTTCACGGACTAATTAAACGACTTGGCCTTGCCTTGAGTAATCGCACAATACGAGAAAAATAAACAAAGAAGATTCTTTTTGACAGCGAGGACTGTCTCGATTTCGAGATTTAACGGAAGTTCGATTCGCATTGTACTCGATCGATTAATATTCCATTTAAATCATGGAAATGCTTCGATTAATTAACTTTTGAAATAATAATATAATAATAATAATGATAATATTATTTCCAATTTTAGTTTTTTATTATTTCTATTATAATTATATTATTATTATTAATAGTATTAATAATTAATAATTAATCATTAATTAATTATATATTATTTATATTAATTATTATACACTATTAATAATAATAATAATAATAATAATACAACGAAAAAATCCGGAAATGGCGAGTACCATAAATATTATTTTTTTTTCCTCGATGCGATGAGCCACGAGAATAACGTTTCTCGGCGTTCAAAGATGGATGAGTACGCATAAAGAGAGAGGGAGCACGCGGAAGGATAGAGGACGATGAAACGAGAGCAAAAGTGAGAAAAAGAAACGAGATCGAGAAATCGCGGTGCGTTCGATGAGATTAATAACGAAAGTCCAGGGTTTGGGCGGTGAGCGAGAGGGCGAGGAACGAGCGAGATGAAAAGGGGTGATTAATGATCCGTGCGATACGGAGTCCATCCAGCGCCCATCTGCCGCACATTCGATTCGGCGAACTCGCGCGTCGGTCTCTATCTTGCGGCATGATAATTTGAAAATAACTCCCGCCGCCCGAGAGATAATTTGTTAGGTACATAAAAGAGAACTATTTCGGAACGATTTCTCGTTCGTCCTTTAACGATTCATCCCTGATGTCGCCTACTTTACGAGGGGGAGGCAAGAACGTGGGTTAAAATCGACGTGGCAATAATCGAGAGTAGTAAGGTACACGCGAAATATTCGTCAAACAATTCATTTTGAAATATTTATTGAACAGTCGTCAATAAATTTTGTCTTTAATTCGACGCCAAGATATGTAATCTTACATTCCTGTAATTCGTAGTGAACAAAAATGATTTATTCGAGGAGGAAAATGAATTATAACTTTCTGAGAAATAATTTTCTTACAATTAGCGAATAAATTGTTTCATGGAAATTCAAAAGAGATTTTACGATTGGATTAAATTTTAATTTCGGAAAAATAATAATTTATTCGTATTGGAATAAAATAATTGGAAAATTATAAAATTTGTGGCTTGATTGTATTTGTTTTGGGTCGATTTCATTTTTTAAAAATGCGAATCTTCTTTTTAACGATTGAATTAATTTTGTCTCGTTATATTAAAATTGTTTGTAAAATAATTTTGTAAATAAGACAAGCGGGATTTACATTTTCTTGTGCAGAATCTACGAAAGAGATTTTGCAATTGGATTAAATTTTAATTTCGTAACAATAAGAAATTTATTCATATTTGAATAAAATTATTAGAAAATTCACAATTTTGTATCTTGATTGTATTTGATTTGGTTCGATGTAATTTTTAAAAATACAAACCTTTTTTCTCGCGATGGAATAAATTTTGTCTCCTTACATTGTCATTTTTTGCAAAATAATTTAGTAAACAAGACAAACGGGATTGATATTTTGCTATACAAAGTCTACGACGTCCTTTGAATTGAAGCATGAGAATGCTTCATTAGTTCCGTTTTGTTACTCTCTACGGTAAACCCTGACCTACGATGAATAATCAGTGAACGAACCCGGAACGATATCGAGACCAAGATAAATCGAGCCAGACGTGCTCTAAATCAGAAATAAATAAATAACAGAATTCTCAATTGGATAACAGAATTGTGTCATCAGAGTATATATCGAAGTATATAAATGCATGCATGCGATGCGAATGATAGCTAGGGAAGCGTGTGCACAGCCTCGCGCGTATCGTATTTTTTTATTTCAATGTGCGATTTTAAAGCGACGTGACGAAGTGACGAGAAGGCTTTTAGAAGGGGTTGATCCACGTCCTCGAGTGAAGGGGGTGGCGATGCAAAGCTGGTAACACGCGAGGCCCTACAATCGCGTATAAAACAAAAATATAGTGCAATATGAACCACCAAATTTCTTTTCTCCCAAACAAAAACCTCAAAAATGGAAAAAATTGGAATTTTTTCCAAATTCGGCAACAATCGAATCTCAGGATTAAATATATCGAACAAATTCTGAAATAAAAGCAACGTTGCGATATCTACTTTAATATTAACTATCAATCATTTCAATAAATCAATTTTTCAAATAACGCATTTCTTCCTAAATTTCTCAGTCTAATCTTAGAGAATTGAGCTACATTATCAAATTCGTAGTTGGAACAAATTCGTGTGTGTGTGCGCCTAGGCGAAGGAGAACAATATAGGGTAGTTGGTAAATGCGGCACGTGGCACGTGTAAATTAGTAGTTGGGTCAGCGTAGTAAAACCGCATTACGAAGACCGCCCGTACCTGTGTAACCGATCTTCTCGTATATATATATATATATTTTTATACAAACGTATAATATGTATATACAACTAACATATATATCACGAACTACAGCCACGCAACGCGATATATATGCGTCTATGTGGATAAATCTATTTATATAAATCTATTTATATAAATGCGAATAAATAAATTTATATATATATATATATATATATATATATATATATATATATATATCGAGTTCGTGGGAGAGAGTGAGAATGAGAGAGGAGATCGGGCTTTACGTGCACGCGCACACTTATTATTCCAACAGAACGCGTCGTGCCGAAGCCCGAGAGGAGGCAAACGTTCGCTGGGAGAGGGGCAGAGAGGGGGAGAGAGGGATGGTAACTGGAGAACGTTGGAATTTCGTTTAAATCGATCGGAACGCAATTAATTCGCTTGGTCCCTTCCACTATCTCTCTCTCGTTCTCTCGATCGAGCGCATGAAACTGCACTGTATGGAGATATATATATATATATATATATATATATATATATTGCAATCCTGGCCGCGATTCTCGAATGAATCGTCGGGGAGCCCTCGTACAACTCGGTCCGGATACGAGCACGCGCTTCCACCGATCGACGAGAGCACGAGAAAACGAAAGAACGCATTTAATGCGAGATCGGAGATCATTTCGCAGGATGAAAAAAAAAGAAACGTACGAAAAGGAAGAACACGATTCAGGTTGGTATTTAAAAAGAATGGCACCGTTAGCGAATTGGAATAGTCCGAGGTAGGGAATAAATGGGTTTTGGCGAAACGTGTAAAAAAAAAAGAATTAGGTAAAAAAATTCGTTGGGCAATCTATTACGGGAGAAGGTGAAACGAAAAATCGTATCGAGAAAATTGGCACTTGGGTGGAATTCGAGAAATTGAAAATTCTCAATATTTTCAACGAAAGTTTGTAAATTTATTATTGTACGAAGATTTTTGGATTTTTTAATTTGTGATAATGTAGGAGAGAAAAATTAAAGTTTGTTAGAAACGATAAAAACTATTTTTAGGATTTATTATTAAGGAGATGTTTTCAAATTGGTAATAATTAAAAAAAAATTCTATTTATAGTTTAACGATAATTGAAATGTAAATTATTTGTAATTTTCAATTCATGAACGGCTGGTAAATTCCTTTTGTTATTATACCTCCAAGGTAAGGAATAAATGAGTTTTTGCAAAAAGTGTAAAAACAAAAAAATTGGTAAAAAAAATTCGTTGGACAATTTGTTTCGGGAGAAAGTGAAACAAAAAATCTTATCGAGAAATTTTCAATATTTTCAACAAAATTTTGTAAATTTATTATTCTACTAAAATTTTTGGATTTTTCTGTTTGTGATAACGTAAGAGAGAAGAAACAAAGTTTCCTAGAAACTATAGAAAATATATTTACGATTTAATATTAAGGAGAAATTTTCAAATTGTTAATAATACAAACACAAAAAAACACAGATTTATATTTCTGCCATATTTTCGCGATAATTCAAACGTGAATTATTCGCAATTTTCAATCCATGAACCGCTGGCAAATTACTTTTGTTACCGGATAATCGCGAGAGAACGAAGGTGTATTATCCATTCGTAATTGATTAAGGGTGCGGTATAAGGGGTAATCGTAAAGACGAGTGTAACGAGATGCGGCAATAATAATAATTTTCCCTCGTGTTTTCAATTTAATCCTTATATAGTGCCATTATTGTAGATACCGGGAACAGTTTCTACCTAAGCCCTAATGAAAGAGAGCTGGATCGCGATCGTATGAAATGCAAAGCCGTGGGGAGGTCCTCGATTAAAGAGGATCAAAGTAGTGTAAATAAATTTCATTCGAATATACGTATATACAAGTATCGAAGCCCTTGATAAACTCAGATAGGGACGGTAGCACGTGCTTGAAAAAAAAAAACAAACCAAAAAAAGAAGCCGAACACGAGGTGGTATTATCGGCCGGAAGTTGGATATGTGTAATATACACGTGAGCCGTTAACGAGTGATATATCGCGACTGTAAAATACCCACGACCCATTGTAACTTTCGCACTTGCTCGATCCACAAATAGCGACTAAGAGTGAGACACAGATAGATAGAGAGCGTAGAGAGTAGAGAGTAGAGAGACGAGGCTAGGTTGGAAGAGAAAACGCTTACTGGCATCAGCTCACGGTCGAGTTTATGTACCCTGGTACAGCGACGTTTAATTGAAGACAATTAAGTCCGAAAACCGACCAAGCGTAATTACTCGCTTAAATCGTTTGGGTCAATTATATCGCGAGGGTACAATGTGAAAACTTGAAATATTACGTGTAAACACCGGAAATCCTCGAAAGGATGGAGCTGGATGCTGGAGGAGAAATTATAATTGAACAGAAGAGAAATATAAAAAATAGAACGTTGAATTTAATGTTATTTAATTTTTAAGTTTAAGTAGGAGTTGTAAAGTTGGAGGAGATAGCTCGAATCATTACGATGGTTGCCAGGATTGTAGATATACTTATATGATCTTTCAGTTCTTGATTCATCTCCCGTACCCCTCTTCGCTCAGTCTATACTGTGTGGCTTTCATTAAGAGACGCTCGGTCCTAATTATGCGCCTCGTTACTCGCAAATCGCTCCTCCCTCTCGTCCCTATCTCTCCCGATGTCTCTCTCTTTCTCATTCGTGCGTTCACTATGCTCTGGAGCTCTCTCCCGGTAGGTACTCTACCAACATTTGGTGGAGTCCTGGGTTGAGCTCTACGACCGTACGTGACCGTCGTTTCGATCAAGTTCAAATAATTCAACCCCCTGCTAATTTTCCCCCTCTTCTGTTTTGGTTAGTCATATACAGGCGGATCTATGATCGGACATCGCAAAGAAAATTAAAATAGCGTTTATCGATTGTAATTTACCGAAATATTCAGTTTTTCGATTTGTTCACCGACAAATGCGAATAAATCGGTCCAAAAAACCTTTATTTCGTGATATTAATGTTACATGGGAAATTTCCGATTGTGGAATGATATTACAAAGTCTTTTTGAGCGAAAACAAATTTTAACCCCTTCGGATCCCCCAAACTCCCGAAAGCAAATCAGGAATATCGGATTGCGGCACCTGTCGGGGGTCAAATTCTTTTTTCGTCCAAAAATACTTTGTAAGGTGATTACGGAATCGGAAATTTGTTGCTGATGAAGAATATAACGTTATTTTGGCCGATATCGCAAAAATTCTAGGAAAAAAACACAAAAAACACAAAATAACGATTTACCCACTTAAGGTCGATAAAATCTTAAAAATCGAAAACGTAACCAAGATTTTCATATTGTACGGAAAATTTGCGATCGATATACGCTCTTAGAGCTTTAGAAAGGATTAAAATTCACCGGAATTCAAAATGGCCAATTTCGATAAATATCGCGAAACCTCAAAAAATCGACTTTTCCCGAAGCTGCATCTCCGTTCCCGTTTGTCCGACAGAAAATTGCACCAATAACTGTTTGAAGAGCTCGCCGAGCGCTCGGCAATGAGCTGAGAATCATCCGGATATCTCAATTTTTGTGGCCGTCGCGACACTTTGAAAATCGCGATTTTTCGGACCCATAGGAAGCAAAAAAAAAACGCTTGGCCGATGGGGCCAAATTTTTGTTTGCTCCAAAACTCCTTTATTTCATCATATTCGTATTACCCAAGAAATTTCCGATTCCGAAATGATGCTACAAAGTATTTTCGGACGAAAACAAATTTTAACCCCTCATGGACCCCCCAAAGTCTCGAAATCAAAATACAAATGTCAACTATCGGTACCTGCCGAGGGTCAACATTTTTTTTCGTCCAAAAAGCCTTCAATTGGAGGTTGCGGAATCGGAAATTTCCCGCGCAACAAGAATATAACTATTATAATCTCGTTACACGCACCCGACACTTCAACGAATCATCTGGACGATATTGAGTATTTATTCCATGCATAAATATTGCGCTTAGTAACGTAATTGAAAAAAAAGAAACTTTTTTTGATACCATCCTCAGAATTGACTATGGACTATATATTATTATACGTAGCATGGTCGATTAACGTACGGGTCATCCAAGCGGTTCTCCGTGAAAGGAAAAAAAAATACAAATTTCGTCATGAATACTCTCTCTGATATTCATCGCGCGGTTTCCCACTCTCGTAAAATAAGCGCCTAAATATATGCGCATTTCAAGGTTATACGTATGGATTTCATGGGGTGGATGTGTGGGTGGGTTTAAAAGTACTTGCGCTACTGTACGTTGTACGGCGCAGTCTCGTTCGCTAATTAACGTAATTACGTACGTTCCATTTGGAGGGCGTACGAGAGGATGAGAGATACCAGTGGGGAAAGGAGGACGAGAAGGCTGATTTTGCGAGGGCGGAATTAGAGCAGGCAATGAGAAAAGGGCTCGAGGTTTTCTCTATATAGAAATACACACATATGCCAAGGGATACTTGTGTATATCTACGTTCGTGTAATATTCATAGAGTCGTGGGTGGTTGTGCTCTTAAGCCGTGTAATACATGACTAATGAAACTAATCCGGCTGAAATAAAATGAACGAAAATACAACTTATCTGCGTTATTGCCCGAACGTAAATACTTTTTTTATGCAATTATTCAGTTATAACGAGTTTGATAAAGAAAGTGAAATAAATTAAAATTTGTCTCAGTTGGTTTTGTAAAATTATAATTTTATCATTTTTATCATCCGAGAGAGAATTCTTGATATTTATCGTTCGAAAGATCTTACGATAACAAATATTGTATGTGAGAGGGAGACAATTTTTTGTGCAAGGCTTGAAATTAAACGGTATTGTGAGAAGGGAGTTTGAATGAATCGAGAATGAGGGAGGTGGAGGGAAGAGGGTGAGTTTCATATTCATCATCAAGAAGCTAAAATTCTCGTACGAATTTCCATATTTATAGATGTAGGATGGACAATTATTGTTCCGTTACGTGCAGACAATGGTGGTCCGTGCATCGTTGATGCTCGAGTTGGATAGAAAGTGAGATCAAGTATGGTTAATGACAATGTGCTTTCTCATCCAACCGGCCAATCACCGTATTCGTGGATTACCGTCGGTCTGGTAGGCCGTCCAGCGAAGTTCCAGGTGGGAGGGAAATTGAAAACGAACGTGGCGAACAGGTTAAAGTCGACGATGGGGCAAAAGGTCGAGCTATATATATATATATGTATATAACAGCAGGGGTAGCCACGACTTTCCCACCAATTCGCTCAAATTGAGCGGTGCAATTTGCACGGATTGTGATGCTAAGCGCTGGGCTTCGCTACACACCCTTCCACCTCGGGGTTCTCCGTAAAACCAGAAAGCCTGGAAGGGTGGCGAGGGGTTGAAAGTCGAAGCCAGAGAGAGGTATATAAACGAAAGAGCGATAATTAATTTTATTGAGAAATCGAAAACTATCGGGACTCATCGAAATGGATTAATCCTCGAGATTAATTATATAGTCTTATAACAGTGATTAGAAATCGATGTTCCGTAACAGATTTCGCGTCTAAAAAAATAATAGATTCTTCTTTCTCACTGAGAATGAAATTTGATCCTCACTTCTGTTCAATTCTAATCAAATTTTAATTAACGAATTAAAATTTGATTAGAATTGATCAGAAGTGAGGATCAAATTTCATTTCGATGGAATTACATTTATTATTATTATTATTATTATTATCGTACAAATAAATTTTCTCATATCGACCTAAATTTTTATTATCTCCAAAAAAAAGGATTTAATTAAGCGCGAAATTAATTCAGCTTTTTGGCTTTTGATATTATGAAATGAGAGTGACAAAACAAAAAGTGTCGTCACACAGAGAATTTTACAAATGAGAGCGGATATGCTGGCTGTACGAAAAATCGTGAGATACATATGTATCTCTCTTCTTCAGGATGTTCTTTGGAATTTAACAAACGAATGAAAAGGCGCAATTCCCGTGTGGAATAGTGATGCATTATGCAGCTGCAGCCTCTATAGAGAAGAAGGTTCATCAACCGGATGCTGTGTGGCTCCACGAGTCTTTCCCTCTCTCTCTCTCTCTCTCTCTCTCTCTCTCTCTCTCTCTCTCTTGGTTCTCTCCTCGATCCTCGACTATACGTATTTCTGAGCTCAGCAGGGATCATTAGAAAACTCGTTTCTGCAATCTTTCTTTTCTCCGCTTGTGTATAAAAATGTATATACTCGTACATGCCAAGTCGCGTGTTACAAGAGTAAAAAAAAGTTTGTCGGTTTATCGGAAAAACCTGACTCGGCCGCTTCGGTGTTACCGGGGAATATGTCAGACCGGATTCACGATGTGTATACACGATATTTTATTAAAACTTTTGAAAACTTTGCGCCGCCAAGATGTTTTTCCTCACGTTGGACGAACGTCCATCGGAAAAGCACTGGAAGAAATCCATCCAGCGCTGATATTAATTCTAGACGAAGGTTGTACCTTGATCTTCCTTAGGACGTGATAAATCAAGTCAGACCGGATATCGAGAAAATCATTAGAAGAAACTCGTTGTGTATAGATATTTTCACTCGACATACGCGAGAGAAAATATTTAATTATCGGGAGTTTGAAATTTCCGTGAGACTCGTAAGTTCCAACATGGTAGACAGAGACTCGAGGCTGGAGTTGATCGATAAATACCTACAACTTCATCGCTGAGTGTGCACGTGATATCGTTGGGCGACCTTGACCGCCGTCGTGTCAACTGGCGAATAACGATTGAGCGCATTTTCTTTCTCTTTTAATTTCCTAGAGTGTTTTTTTTATCGAACGAATTATGTCAATAATAATAATAATAATAATAATAATAAGGATAATAATAATAATAATTTTTTATGTAATATCAATGTAGTGAAAAAGACGATAAAAATCTTGTGGAAAAAAAATGAAAATTGAAATTAATTTAATTTTTTGTTTAATTAATTAAATTATTAGTTTGCGATGAATATTAATATTTGGAGAATTGTTATTATAGTTGGACGATTATTTGGAATAAATTTTTATTCCAACGGTGAATATTTTTTTCCAGCAACGAAAATTTGCATAGTTTTTATCTAATTCGATTGTTTTTATCTCCAACGTACTAAAACGTTCGTTAGCTAAAAGAACGGATATATATCTTAGCGATGATATATATGTGCGCTTAATATATAGATACGAAGGCGTGCTGCAAAGCTCTATAATAAAGCGTACATTCGTGCCACTGCGATATTAAAATGTACTCGCGGAGTTGGCTAGATGTATCTCGCATAGGAATCTCTGGTGCATAATTCCTTGGTTGGTAATGACCGTCCGGTTTGGATGCTCCTAAGCACGTAAGCTTTTCGCTACTGTGAGAAACTGTGAATGAGCATAAGCTAAGCAACCAAAGAGCCTTAACGAGACCGTCTAATCGGTGTCTGGTGGGTATTCGATTAATTTAATCCAATAACAAGGATTTATTATCGAGAAAAGACCAAATCCCCAAAAGGCATTTATAACGTTGTTATGAAAACGCATTGTACTCGCAACGTCATAACTAAGAAAATAATGTTCTACGTTTCAAGCTTTTCTTTAATTTCTAACAATCGCAATAATAAAAATAATAAAAATAATAAAAATAATAAAAATAATAAAAATAATAAAAATACTAAAAATAATTAAATCAAAATAGTAAAAATAGTAAAAATAGCAAAAATAGTCAAATTAATAAAAATAATAAAAATAGTCAAAATAGTAAAAATAGCCAAAATAATAAAAATAATCAAAATAATCAAAATAATCCAAATAATAAAAACAATAAAAATAATAAAAATAATAAAAATAATCAAAATAATCAAAATAATCAAAATAATCAAAATAATCAAAATAATCGAAATAATAAATATCGTAATTCGCGCTTAATGAATAATTATTACATTCCCTAAGATTTATCGAAATATTTATGAATATTTCGGTAAAATCAATTATAATGACAAACTAATTAATGAATTTAAACAAATCGATTTTTATATTATCGAAATACGACTTACTTAAATCGAGTGCGCTTTGGAAAATTTCGTATTTTCGATACAACGAAACGTAGATCTTGCGATAAGTGATGAAAGAATCGAACAAATGTTTTCCAATCAAACGATCGGTGTGTTTAACAGCAAAAGGGTGATACCCTTTTTCCGCCCGTAGCCTAGAAACTGACCTACGGGTGTTCCGGGAATTCACAAAACCCCCCGATGTAATACCTTCTCCTTCTCACGAGAGACGCCGATTTCGTTCGCTCTCTCGCTCCCTCGGTTTGCTTTTTCTCTCGGTTCGTTCGATTCCCGCGTCCCAGAGCTAACACTCCCTAGGCACAATCGGACTGAGGATCAACGGGACGTGAGGTCCGCAACGCCCACGCGCCTTCGCGTAGGTACTTCCTTTACTCCCTTTCGCATCAGCGAACTCCACTTATACTCGATTCTCGCTGAATCCTCGTCGCTTCTCGAGAACGCTCAAACATCGTTATTCCAAATACTCGAAACATCAAAATTCAATTAAAAAAATTCCTACTTTAAAACGTCTTTTTCCAACTAAACAATGTTTTCGATAAAACACTTTTTCCTTGAAAAATGTACAAATTTGATGTTTTCCAAATTATTAAAAATGAATTTTTTTTAAAAATATGAATTAAAATTTTTTGGAATAAAGCTTTATCTTCTAACAAAAATAGGAAATTTTATTCGTCGTTGTTTAGATGTATTGTCTATTTTAGCAATTCCAGCTGTTTTGCCTGGATCTACGTTGAATATTACAAATGCAGCATTTCCTAGTTTCCTTGTACATTCGCTTAATTGAGAGAAGTCGTATACCAACACAGGTGGATCCACATCCTCGTTTCCGTATGGTCAGTTATCCCATAGAGCTTGCGGGTTCGGGCAGGGACAAACTACGGTCAACCGCACGATGTTTGCCAAGAATTTTAATAGTACGACAAAATCATGGCAAGAAGATGAAAAGCTCGGCGGTTCGAGCGACGGATATAACTTTTACCTCTCTATCTCACGGATTCACGTATTCCGTGTAAAACATACGCGTGTAACAAATGTATAAGCCGAGCATGGGCGCAAATACAATGTTACCTGGGTAAAATAATGTAGCGGAGCTTTACGCGTCTCGTTCGCGGTTTTCTCTTTTGCTCGCGGTCACGCGAAAGCACTACACGGATCCTACCATGTCCTACCGCAATATAACGAGCCGAGCAAAAATTTACCCCGCAAAAATATTTTGCGGGGTAAATTTTTAATATTTTGCGAATATACCGAGCTTTTCTGTCTCCTACCTATCTTCTTTCCTAGGTAATACAACGTAATTACTGTTACGATGGTTGAGCTTTTCGACATTTTTATGAGCAGGACTACCAGGAATTATCAATTTATGAAATGTTTCGTGCGGTCGCGAAATAGCACATGACCACGACTTTTATAAGAAAATTTGAAAAACAAAAACGTAAAATGTGATCGTAATTTTTGTGAAAGATTTTTGAACCTATTTGTCGTCATGATTTTGTTATTCGAATGTAGACTGACGACAAATACGGATGGATAATTAAATGAAATTTGTAGCATTATTTTCGTGAACGAAGTGGATGAATTTCCATCAAATGTTCAAAAGGTACTGCAACAATAATTCCGTTTTGTTGCGAGATTCGCAATATTCCGCGACCAGAGAACCGAGAGTTTTAATACACTCGTGATTATTACCGAAATATAACGCGTTAGCCACGAGAGGAACTTCATTTACAATGGAAGTCGAGTGAGCGAACTTCTCTACAGGGTAACATTTTTATGTAACGAGAGACGCGAATTATATAACGTAAAATATTCAAAAATACTTCTTCCACAAATTCATATCTGTGGAAACGACAATACCTATTCGTCATTAAAGTTTGATCAATTTTTCATTGAACGCTCCAAACAATTATTTCTGACGATTAAAAATATTAACGACGTTGGCGTTGAAAAAGAAGTGTTAAATAATTCGATGAACCAATGCGATAAATTTGTCGTATAACGGAATTTGCGTTGAGAACTAAATTTGTCGATTTCGTCGTGGCACAGTGGAGAGTGCCTCTCGATGTTTTCAGTTCATGGTCCCAATAGTGCTATAACGCGGTACTTATACCGTATATATATGTATATACATAGCTTTCACACGAGCTTTTGGTAGCTTGTGTGCGAAAAGCACGGCAGAGATGCAAGCTCCCGCGAGTGTGGGGAAAGAGAGAGGGAGAGAGAGATAACGGATAAATCCATTATCGAAAGGGGGAGTCCCATGCGGGGGAAGCTCGCGAGCAGGAGTATCCCGCGATATAGCTGACAGCTACACAACATTACCATTACACACTAAATTTCCCAAGACTCGCTACGTTTTACCTGCGATTACATTTTTTTTGCACTTTGCGGACGAATTAGGGAAATATTTGTTTTTATTGTTGATATTTGTCAATTGGAAAATGATTTTTAATTTTTATACAAGATAATAATGATATTAAGGATGATTTAATAATTATTGTTTTCAGATTACACTGAATTATGAAAATAGTATAATATCGGTCGGTTCACCGTAATAATAATTTATTATTATTTTTCTCACTATCGGATTATGAAATATTTTCTATATTTTCTATATAGTTGGCAGCTACAGGGCATTGCTATTATTCGCTACAGTTCACATTTTTTTTTGCACTTTGCGGACGAATTAGGGAAATATTTTTTTTATTGTTGATATTGGTCAATTAGAAAATGAATTTTAATTTTTATACAATATAATAATGATATTAAGGATGATTTAATAATTATTGTTTTCAGATTACACTGAATTATGAAAATAGTATAATATCGATTGTTTTACCGTGATAATAATTTATTATTATTTTTCTCATCATCTGATTATCAGTATTTTCTATATTTTCTATATAGTTGGCAGCTACAGGACATTGCCATTATACGCTAAATTTCCCAAGACTTGCTATGTTTTACCTGTGATCACTTCTTTTTTTGTAGTTTGCGGATAAATTAGGAAAATATATATTTTTATTGTTGATATTTGTCAGTCGAAAAATAATTTTCAATTTTTATACAAGAAGATAATGGTATTGAGGATGATTCAATAGTTATTGTTTTCAGATTACACTGAATTATGAAAATTGTATTATATCGGTTGTTTCACCGCGAGAATATTATTTTCCTCATTATCTGATTATGAATATTTTGTATGATTTCCACTGATAAATTGATTGTTTTATGTATAAATTATTATCTTTATAATATTATGTATAAATTAACGTTTAAAAAATATGAAAGTAGAAAATAAGGTCGTCGTTCTTTGTTTCACTGAGCGAATAGACGAATTAATTGATTGAGAAAATATCTTGATTGACTAATTAGGTATGAAATGACAATTAAATTTCGCAGACAGCTTTTCGTATATATTTGACAGTAACGATATAAAAGTGGTTATCAGTATCTCGGTGCCGCATTCGTTAGCTCTTGGATCGTTTTGCAATGTTCACGTCAGCAAGAAGTGCCAGGTGTATTATCGCATTCTCTCGAAATTCGAGATGGATGATGTCTCGTGTATACTATGTAAGCGCTATTCTCCATGTGCCAAACACGATTAATTTTAGTCGAAATAACGGCAACGGCAGATAATCGATTTCTCTCGACACTGATGCATTATGTATGTATATATCTATGTATGTAACCGAGAAGGAGCCCACCCGATAGTCGGATGAATCGAATATCTGGTATCAACAATGACCATTATATATATGTCTGTGTATAGAACAATTAATGTTGGGGAAAATATTCACGTATTAAGGAACAAAAATTGTATTTTCTTCAGTCATATTTTATGAAAAAAGATTCTACATCTTGGAAAAATAATAAAAATTGTGTCAAGGATTTTTAATAGTGACATTTCATTAATTGTGACAAGTTTTAATTTTAATGAAGATAATAATAAGAATGATAAATCGATAAAACAATAATTCCTTCCATGGCTGATAAGAATAAATGATGAACAAAATTGACGAATTCTTATCTAAAAACGACGTTATTTTAGAGTATTTGAGACGAAAGTTTCTCTACAATCTGAAATTTGTTCATCTCGAAGTGGCAGGTTAGGGAATTACTGTGGTACTTGAAAATTTATGCGAATAGCAGTCCTATATTCGATGATCCCGCTATCTTGCTCCCATTACTCTGCTCTGGTACAGAGCGGCGTGAGAGATACATACATATATGTCATATGCATCTGGAGAAGGAGATAGAGGTTGTCAGCTCTGCGATATTACGTTTACACCCGGGTGTGTTCGTTCGAGCGTGATTCCGGCAAGAGCGAGATGAGACGATGACTTCGTCGAATGTCGTCGACGTCGTCGACGACGACGACGATGTCGACGTCACGTTGTTCGACGTTCGACGTTAACGAGCTTCGATCGGTACGAGGACACTCTTGCTCGTGCTCACCAATGCTTACTATGTAGGTACGTATGTATTTATCACGTATGTACCATATAACGTGTCGAACATAGCGGGGAATTATGCTGCACATGACGAAGCTGCTGGAAGACACAAAACTCGCATTTCGATGAAAACTACGATATTTCTTTTTTTTTATATTTAGGTACGTACTGTATACGGTCACTGGTAAAATTGTACAGGAACAAACGTATCGAATTCGAAAGATTCCCAAAAACTCCGCAAAAAAGGGCACTTTTTGCAAAAAAAAAAGGGCTTCGAAGGAAGCAAATTAATTTTTTCACAAAAATAATTTTGAAACACATTATTTTGATGGGAAATTTCCCGCACATTACGAAAATCATGATTATTCCTTCGTTAGTTGGAAATTAATAAACAATATGCCAAAAAAACGGCAAATTTTCACGATTTTTCGTTTTTTCACCTATCAATTTTTATACGAGGGGAATATAACCATGATATTCGTAATCAGCGAGAAATTTGCGATTAAACAGTACTTGAAAAAATTGTTTTAAGAGGAACAAAATTTGACAATATTTTGGAGGATATATGCCCATGAAAAAGGGCATTAAAATCGTGAAAAAATAAATTTTCCTCAAACGAAATTTTAATGCGATCTGCAAATCGCATTTGACAATTCAGTCCCATCGATAAGACCGTACAATACCTCCCTAGTCATTGATGAGACACTCGACTAGTTTGTAAGTGCAAACATGTACACCAGCGCAGACATACCTGGACTCCACATCTATATATCTGCAGCTACATATATATATATATATATATATATATATATGTGTGTGTGTGTGTGTGTGTGCGTATGGGTGTGTATATATATATTTACTATGGCCTTAGTGGAATATCCGCGTAGATGGGCGACGTTCTTCCGGTCTTGGTTGACCTACATCCTCTACTGGTACTCCTACACCTTGCCATCGTAAAACCCATACGTCTACATACATATATATATATATATATATATATATATATATATATACGTACACGTAAACACGGTACTATCATTTGAGCATAACGTGAGAAGGCGCTCATTCGTCGAACGCGTTGAGCCCATTCCACGACGAACATCTCCGCCACTTACATACGTACCACGTAAGCTCCTGATCTTCGGTACCCTCTCTGCCAATTGTACGAGCGAATGGTACCTACTCTCATTACTCTTCTATGTACACATATATGTATATATATATATAAGCAGGGAGCTACTATACGATCGACGATGACGACAATCCTATGCATACGACAACGTCGTTCACTCTGTTTCTGTCTCTCTACCTTACTATCTTCACTATCAGTCTGCTTCTCCAATCAATGTATATATATATATATATATATATATATATATATATATATGTGTGTATGTGTGGGGATGTTTATCGGGAGAAGGGACTCTAGATCTGCTGCGGATATTGTAGACGTTTCAAGACAATGAGATTACCTCAGCACCCTCCATGCCAGCTTTGATTTCTATTCCTTTCTCACTCTCCCTCTCCCTCTCTCTCTCTCTCTCTCTCTCTCTCTCTCTCTCTCTCTCTCTCTCTCTTTCTCTCTCTCTCTCGCTCCCACCCACTCTGTGCTATTATATCAAGCCAATCATCTTCAAAACGCACGCACACGTGCAACCGTTTTCATGGTTCGCTCGAGTCCGATATCGATGGATTTGCATACCTCCTTATTCCTATATACCCACATAGATTTACAGATATATACATATAAATTTACATATACGTTTATACATACATAGTTTGCTATAACTTGGTACGATCTTAGTAGAACACCTGCGAGATAAACCTGCGTATATGATCCCCTTGCCGAGGAGAAATATTCATAGCTCTGCGTTGACGTTCACGATCTCATTAGCTTACCAGGAACATTTGATATCCCGTTTTGATAATCGTCTGTGTAAATTATCCTCGATAAATCGATGAGCGACATAAGGCATGGAGATTACAAACGTAACCGATGATAATAATAATAATAATAAATTGATAATTATGGGTTATTATTATTATTATTACTAATATTATTATTATTGCTATTATTGTTATTGTTTAATTGCTCACTTATCGGAGAACAAATTTACTGCATGAATCACGAAGACATTTCCGTTGGCACAGTAAAGTCGTGTGTTTTTAATTAATGTAACAAGAATGTAGCTCATTGACGTTCACATTTTTGCGTTCGTTTTTATTCAACTTTTTGTTTTGTGTAACTAGAGTCAATGACGAAAGAAAGAAAAGCACAGAGAGAGAGAGAGAGAGAGGGGGAGAGAGAGAGAGAGGGGGAGAGAGAGAGAGAGAGAGAGAGAGAGAGAGAGAGAGAGAGAGAGAGAGAGAGAGAGAGAGAGAGGAAAAGAGAGGGAAAGATTGTCGAGGGAGAAAACAGGTCGATGAGCGCGTTACGAGGAGAGGCCTCGTTTCTTACGAAGATAACGCCGTAGTAAGGCGGCTGAGAAAGATAGAGACAAAGAGGGAGCAGGTCTCGGTACGAGAGAGGAAAGAGAGCGGTTGCATTCGAGTAGTAAACGATAACGGAGACGATAGTACAATGAGCGATGCCCCGAGACGACCGAGCTGCTCTTCTCTTTTCCGTGCCTCGACTGTGCACACTATTACTGTCTTTATTCATACACACACACACACACACATACACGCACGCGCACACACACGCACACGTACACGCGCACACACAGACACACGCGCGCGCGCACACGCATCCACACACACACACACACACACCCGCACGTGCGCGCACACACACACACACACGCACGCGCACACATACACATATAAGGAGCAGTCGGACGCGCATAAATATTCGTTACGTCGACTCATTATCACCGCGACGCGCAACGCGGTTCATTACCCCGGCTCACACGAGCGTATGCACGTTGCAAAGCGTCTTCCTCCATGTTTAATCTATAATATAGGCGTATATGTACCAACACACCGTCGATCTATATAAGGCGTTGCTTGTTTCGTAGTCCGGCTTCCCTTTGACCTCTCTGCCCCTTGTTGCCTCACCCAACGCGCTCTCTTATGTGCGTCATCACGACTATAATGACTATATATACATACTCACACATGTACATATATATATATATATATATATATATATATATATATATATATATATATATATATATATATATATTAATTTCCGATTTGCAATTTCAGCACGGAAGAAATCGCGACGACGTAAGCCAGAAGGCGCCGATGGCGAGAATCCAGACCGGACGCGAGTTGCTCAACAACAAAATTTTCGAATCTGGCGCGCGTGCGTTCGAGAGTTAATATAAATTATTATCGTTATCGAGGGAGTGTGGCGATTCGATTGTTTATGCAAGTGAGCCCGCACGTGGCGAGAATAATTTTTTGATAAAATAAACAGTAGAGCGAGACAAGCTGAGAGAGGAAATTTTGTATCGAAGGTATTTTAATTAAATTCAATTAATTTAATTAATCTCTTTTAAAAGATAAATAATTAATTATTACGAAAGAGATTACTCGATTCGACTTATAAAATAATTAATACATTATCGCGAGGCAAATTAATATTTCGGGAAAATAATAATGCGATACGTCGTAATGTCGGAAGTGAGAATTAATGAGAACGTACGAGCCAAGCGACTAGAAAGCTTTACCGGAAATCAAAAACAAATAAAAAATCGGGAACGCGGAGTCGAGCCTTGGTCAAGTTTCTCACAGGTCGTTTTCATCACGCTAATGGAAAAACTAACCAAAATTCCAAATTACACACGCATATATACATATGTGCTGAGGGTAAATATCGTGAGGTCGGGAAATATGGAACACTTAAAATATTTCTATCCAAGGTTGCCCAATCCTCGTATTATTGTACGCAAGGATGGATCTTCCGAGTCGGAAGTTTTACTGCTCGCCTCAATCTCCCAGAGCCTATTTTCTTTGTAATGCACAAGCCGCTAGCCTCCGCTCAATGCCAACGTGTCTTCCAGTTTGAATCTGGAGGCATCACGGACCCTCCGGGACTCCACTCTCCTTACCAAGTTCGAAAAATGCGCCCTCCATGAGCCCACTCTTGATACCAACTCTACCTGGCGAGGCAGTTATGGTTGGGCCCATGGATCCTCCAGCACCCTCCGCTCAATCAGAATGTAAAGTTTCCGCCATTTTGGAGTATACGTTGGATCCTCGCCCCGATCCTCACCACTCCGCTCGATACCGCCTATTCTCCATCTCTCAACAAATTTCGACCTGGGCTCCATTCCATCCTAGAGGCCTGGTCCATATTCCCCGACTTTCGCTCGTGTAGGTATACACATCTAAGAACCTACGTCGGTTCTCTCAACGTCGACCATGCATCTCGCAGTTTCTCACGCGATTCCCGTTTCGGATGATCCTCTAACTCACGTAAGCTCCGCAATACCTTTCTCTATAATACATCCCTCGCTCCTTCGTGCATCGTTTCGTACAGACGCAAACATATTTATATATACGACGAGTCTTGCCTACACACAGATACACATACATAAATATCGCTGTATAGGTAGATACATTTATCTATCGTTTAGACACCGCTTGTCGACGACCGTTATATCTCCACCAACACACGCAAAGTATCCAATCCTCTCATGGCTATGTGTGTACCAACACGAGGGGACGAAGTATCGCGGGAGAGTTACCGTCGCGAGAGTGTCCCATTGAGTTAGCGAGTTTATTTGACCTCAGTAGCGAGACTCTCGTCCGGACTCAAGCACGTACGGTACGGTAGAGGACGCACACGTGATCATGCTCTATTCGCTAAACGCTAGAGCTAATAACGACGAAGAGTCGACCGTACCAACGAAGTCATCGACGCCATGTCGTAAAACCGTTCACCTTTTCCCCGTTCCCTGTCACCTTCATCCGCGTAGCCTTATCCACACTTCTCTATCTATATTTATGTTGGGATCGAGTGTGCAGCCTTCTGTATAAATGGAGGACGAAGGACTCGATGCACTTTGCTCCCACGAGGGTCGCAAAGTTCGTCACTTGCTAACCTCCGCTCCCTCCCGCGACCTCCGGGGAGAACGCTTTGCACTATTTGTGTATATATATATGTATATATACAGTTATACATATATGCATTGGGAGACTGTTGAAAACGCTCGACACGGTGAGCGTCCTCGGAGAGTGTTCGAGGCGTTCGAGGTCGAGTCAGAGGCCATTGGTAAACTGCAAGCAGCAACTACCATAGGGGTTGATGGGGGTTGGGACTGCGGAGCTTTTGCAAGGCTACGACATCCCCATGGGAACAAAAAATGTTTGACTTGATTCTTCCGGCGCATCCTCGTCTCGAGTCGTGTGAGATAGAAGAAGGGGCCAGGGGTTGAGGAGGTGAGAGAGGTCGTTTGCTCTCATCTAGACGCTCTTCCGGCATTCGCGGTTCTTTTTCGTGTGCAAAGAGACCGTTCCGCCTGGATTTCTTGACTCTCTACGATATTTACCTCCCTTTTTATTTTCTATCCTTTCTATCTCCCTCATTCTGTCTCTCGATCGACCCACTCTTAGTTCGTTCGCCACTACAACCCTTTTTCCGCTTATTTAACTTTGAAATTTCATTATTCAAATCCGACTCTTGCCGCAGGCTGTTCCGATAACAATCGGTCGCTTTTTTTATTTCTTTGGTTTGTTATAACGGGGGTTGAAAGGGGTGAAAGTACGATCGGTAGTCAAATGCATCCACAAAAATTATGGTCGCATCCGATGAAAATTCATAGCGGTGAATCAACACAGCGGGAGTAAAATTGTGAAACTGACAGCAGGATGGAAAAACGGATCGAGATTCGAAATCATTGAACGAAAAGATATTTGCGTCCTTTCGCTGACCAGCGAAAATATCGTAAATTCGCTCAGTTGTATAAACGTCCGCTGTTTTTCTACGTCAAAAATAGGTATCGTTTTTCGTGACATGTTACGACCACGAATAATTCATGAACTTTATTGACGCATATTTTCACGTTTTAAGAAACTTTCGGGTCCCGTGATATAAACGTAAACGTCGGACAGAGTTGCAACGAGAAGCCGAACGAGGGATGAAATCGGTAGAAAGAAAAGTTAATGGGAGGAGACTGAAATCCGTGGAAGCGTGGAAAACCAGAGATAGTCGAGGAAGAAAACGACTTTGGTTGTTCCTCCGCCTCTCGCTTCGATCTTCTCAGCTTCGCTAACGGAAAGCAACGAGGCAAAGTTGTTGCCAGGTTCGCGAGACTGTACAAACTTCTCCTAGCCGCAGCGAGAATTCAACCTTCTGTGCGTTTTGCTGGCCAACCCAAAACTTGACGAATCAGAGAGAGAAAGCGAAGGAAGCAGAACCCAAGATCGACTTTGTCTCTTCCAACTCTCTCCACCATTTCTGCCATCATCTACCCTCGAAGATGCGGTGGCCGTTCCAATGATGTAGTATACATACTTAAGGGTGGTTGTATCGAGCGAATGGTGTTGATACCGTTGCTACAACATCAAAACTTCTCGGGTTCACTCCCCTCGTATTTGCTCCCGATTACCAACCCTCCTTTTACCGGGGCTAATTGGAAAGACTCGTCGCGGCAGATTCTACCATTTCCACCCTCTCCATCTCTCCTTGCTCACCCCATCGCGAACCCTTTCTTCCTTCCTGGCGTTCTACCTCCTTTCCCTCATCCCGGTTCAATGTATCTTCTCTTGGTCTCGACATCTACAGAAGTCAACCTCCTTCCACCCCTCACAGTCTACCAACCCCTCTGCGACGCAAACCTGACCTGTCTGGGTCGGGTTGAAAAAGTTTGATTCCTATCGACTCTGGGGGAAGTCTGATTCCTTCGTCTCTCCGAGTCATCCTCTCAACCTAGCTATAGATATAACGTGAACGATACAACGTACAAATTAATCGCAGGGCATTTGGCATAGGCTGCTAAATTGGACCAGAGACACTTCGTACGAATCCTTTGTTTAATTTCTTCTATTTTGTCCAAGTGATAACATCATTAATGCTAAATATTTTCAAAAATCGCGATTTTAGGAATGATCCATTTTTTGAAAAAATGAGAATTTCGAGAATTTGATGACACGTCGTTTATTCAGAAATTTTGATGGTTCGTACTACCCTGAACATTCTACTATACACTCATAAACATAAATCAATTTTTTTTTACCGGCTTATTGGAACTAAGGTCTTTGCGGTTCGTTGATTATTTTCGCGACGTAACGGCCTCTCACCGTCCACCATTTCCTCGTTTTTATCCTTTTCCAGGAGTTACCGTCCCGTTCCATCTCTCTCCCCAAACGGGAAAAACTTTCGTCTCCGAAGTCGATCCCTGTCGTCGAACTTCTTTATGCTCTTGCTGATGTTGCTGCCCGCCCGTCCATTGAATAGTCTGTCTCTTCCTGGCTTCTGCAGAGTATTATATAACTGTCCTCGTCGATGGGCGATACCACCATCCGCTATCGACCACCCTCCAATTCCCTCCCAAACCCCGTATTCCTCTTTCTCATTCGCCTTGTCGAAATCATTTTCAAACGGCGTGCACAGTCCTATTACGAAGGACATCTCTACGAAACCTTCCAACCAACGATCTACTTCACTATCGACAATATTCCCTCTGTCATCTCGTTTCTCTACCTCCTCCTTCTCTTCCTTTTCCATCCGTTTTTCTGTTCTGTTTTTTTTTTACTTTCCTTTGCGGTCGTTTCCATTTCGAGAGACGCGAAAGAAGTCTGCCGGTCTTCCTGTTTGTACGCGATATTGGAATAACGATTGACGAAGAAAAGTGGAGGAGAGAAAGAGGAGATCCTCTCGAAACTCTCCTTACCGCGCTTATTATTATCGTTTACGTTCGGATGCTTCGATAACGAGTGAAAATGAGGGAAGGAGATTGCCCGGCCAATAAAGAAACCGATGTCGAGGACGAAAAAAGAACCTCGATCGATTTATCGGCACTCTGTGCGCGATATTCCTCGTTTTTGCTTGTTCGTGCGATGTCGTTTTATTTTATACCACGAGATTAAAGTCAACGCATCACTATGGGCTATTAATGCGTGCGTATGCACGTGCGCATGCGCGTGTTTGCTCTCTTGTGTCTCCGGTGCCTTGTTAGGCTGCTCCGATTTTCTCTTCCTCCGGTGGTTATCGATTATCGAACAGAGGGAAGTAGGATTGGGGGGAGGTGAGAGGGAGGGGGTTGCAACGAGGGATGAGTTTGATGATCATTTATAACGTATAATATGTCCGCGTGTGGCAAACCGAACGTCGTTGGGTTATGGTATGAAATGAAGTCAATTAACGCTGGAAACTGTGCCCCGAGCCTAGGCGTGTAACGCTATTCCGGTCCACCGTATCACCGATGGCCAATACGATCACGCCTGTGCTTCGGCGCTATACGGTAACGCAACACCGGCGACCCAAACCTCCCAGTCCTCTTGCTCACTCTCACTCTCTCTCTCTATCTCTCTTCCTCTCGGGAACAATACCTATCGGTATGCATCGAGAGTGTGCAGCATGCGACTGACCTCTACTTGTCCTCTTCGCCCCCGTTGTAACCTTTCACCGCGGTCAAACTGCCTGAATAATGGGATATTCGAGAGAGCCGGGCATTATACGAATTCCACGAGTGTGTGTGTGTGTTTGTGTGCGTGGATGCTTCTTTGTGTATGCGGATATTTGTGTGTTGGTCGAGAAGCCCGGGTCTGGATGCAAGAGGCGGGGGATTGGATGCGAACTCACCGGCGTATAATGTACGAGGGCGTATTATGCCAAAACTCGGTTTTAAGGTTTTCAAAAGTTTAACGGTCGTTCCATACTGCGAGTGACCTCTGGCTCAACCCCATCCACCGATTCTTGACCGGCGATGCGCATGCGCGTTGTATGTGTTCTACGTGCGTGCCCTTAAAATCTGACGGCCAGCAACCTGTCAGTTACGAAACGTTGAAATAGAACGAAAGTGAGAGAGAGAGAGAGAGAGAGACAGACGGGGATGAAGGAAAAGTGAGTTGGTCGAGTTAAGCCGATAGTTTCGTTGATTTTCAAATGAAGCCTCAACGTACTTTTGCTACCAGTGCAAACGAAATTTCGCATATCTGCTTTTCGAATCTCGTTGACGCGAAGCACCGCAACGCCAAAGTTTCAACGTTGAAAAGCGGGAAACGTACTTCTCAGAGTAGTCGTTGGAAAACCCGAAACGTTATTTATGACGAAAAAGAATTTCTTCCTTTTTTGGTTAAATGCGTTCGATCTAATTTGCGATTTCCTTTGTTCGTCGATTGTATATTTGCGACAAACGGTAATGATCGTTGCGTCCATTTTGTATTTTGCTATAATTAATCGATTTATCTTTGTACTCGTCGTATATATTTGAATATCATACGATTAATTAATGCTATCGTAGAATTTAATGGAACGCGACAGAAACGGAAATTAATTATACGTGAGAAAGCGAGCTTATCGCAGTCTGTTTCGAGTGAAAGTTTGAAAATGAAATATATTTGCACTGTAGAATCGTAGAGTAGGAGAGATACTAGCGATGGGGTAGCTGTATGGGTTAACAGAAAATGCGTTTAATTAAATGGAAACAATTCGGTGGTTCGGCGATGTCAATTAAAGACCACCTGCCCCTCACTATCCTCGGTTCTATCTCGCCCCTCGCTCTATGATGCTCATGGAAGCGCTTTTCCCGTGAGCTCGATGTGTTTTCAATGGAACGCTTCGATTCTATATCCTGCATATGCATTCGCTTCTATGTATACCGTTTATATGAATTCTATCGAATGGCATGCTTTCAGAAAACGATAATTACCAGCCGAGTAATTGCCAATTTCAGTCTTTTGGTATTTCTCGTAAAAGCGGACGGGAATTGTCCATCCAATAGTCGTGACTCAAAATTTCGATACCTATATCAATACCTAAATAGGAATCCGTGGAATCATCTATAGCCAAGTTTCAACGAATCGTTAAAATATCATCAAAATCTAAATTCGCGCAACGACAAATATTTGAAAATTTGATCATTTTCATGAAAAACAAAAATTAAATTATTGTCCGTTTTTCAAAAAGCTACGAAGCTAGGAAATTGAGTTCGAAAGAGAAAATTTAAATAACAGAAGAGAGAAAAAAAAAGTCTCTCGTCATTGGCTGGCTCGTAAACACGCGTGCAGCCCTGTAAAGCGGCGTCGTATTTCCTACAAAATTTCCCGACTCGAGAGGGTCACGTGACGAATAAATCAGGGGTTGTCGCGAGCACGATCAAACGATCGAGAAAACGGAGAATAAAGGAGAAATAAACCCTCGCGGTGTGTCGGTGCGAGTTCGATACGCCTTTTTCTTTCTATCTTCTGTGCCTGTGGTATTTATGTACATACATATATATATATATATATATAAGTACCTACGCGTGTGTACTCGATTTGTGGGCAAAGAGAAGGAAGAACAGGGAGGAAATATAGGTTAGGTTCGAGATTTTTGTTCGGCAAAACATCGAGGTCCATTATTTCTTGGAGGCGCCAGCCGTCTTGCCCCGGGGGTAAGTCGTTTTTTTTCGTTAGTCCGGGACCCGGCAAGGGTAGGGGGCACGACGTCGGGGCCCGGCAATTTTCTTCGAGGGTCTAAAATTATCCCTTCTATGCCGCCGTCTCGAACCGATCCGAAGAACTTGGAATACACGAGTCTACGTAGATCGTTGTATACTTGTGTATATAGATATATGGAGAATGGGGAACGACTCTGGATCGAGAGAAGCATCAGAAGTTGATGCTCGAGACCGATCGAGAAGTCGGCAGAGCGAAAGGCGGGAACGTGTCGAGCACTTAGAAAACAAAAGGAAGAAGTCGTTGGAGGAATGGAGGAAGGAGCATCGTGGCAAGCCTTCATCGTGCAACGGTTTATAAGAGAATCGAGAAGCCACCACCCGGCAGCAGCCAGAAAATCCCTACAGCCATCAAGAGACCTCGGCACAAGCCGCAGTAGAAACTCGTTTCGTTGTTTCGAATTTGTTGCCATGTTTGAAAAAAGAAGGGAGAGAGACGGAAGAGTCCTCTGGCGAGAATAATATATCTTGTTTCATGCCTAATTCGTTATTTACCTCTCGCGCTTCTCCGCCGAACTTCATATTTGTATTTAAATCAGGGATGTTTTCGCGTCGATGAAAGTTTAATTTACGTTCGTATCGAATAAATTTTCATCCGATGTAAATTTGGCTTCGTTATTATTGGGATTCAAATTAATTCGACGCTATCGCGGTCATGTTGCTGAGAAATTATTAAAAAAAGGAAGGTGATAAAGCGATTTTTGAAAAAATAAAAAATTGTGGAAATTCATTTTTTTTTTCATAAATTTGAGATCGGAGCGTACAATGTCACGTATGATTACAAAAAATCGAGTAAATGTGTTGTCAGAAGTATACGATTTTTTTGTTATCAAGAAACGATGGTTTATCAAAAAAAATGAGAGATACATGGGCAAAAAATTTTCTAACGATTGTAAAAGGGAGGGAAAGGGGTGAGAAACGTGAATTCAATATATGTACAATATATGATAACGAATTCACTTCTTTCATTCTCACTCCTACGCTCCACCAGTTTCCGAGGTAGCAAACGACGAAGGAAAAAAAATGCTCCATCGCGGGGGCGAGGCGAGAAAAGAATAAAGTGGAACGAGAAAAAAGAATTTTTCGAACATTTATTTTGTCGGAGGATACGACGCGAGGAATTTACCCTTCAGCTCGTTCATTTCATGCACCAAGTAAATTCCGTACACGTGTTCTCCAATAATTTTGCATCCTTCCGTCAGTAAAATTGCAAAAAAAAGCAAGCTAAAAATTTAATATATTTGTTTTTTTTTGTTCCAAATAACTAACGAGTTAATAATGTTTCCGACGTAAATACTTTGCGAGAAAATATATTCGTTCGACACTTTTACTTGGATCTAGACAGCGACACAATATTACGAGTGTTTTGTGTCAACAAAAAAGGAAGAAAGACGTAGGGTAAGGGGGAAGGAGAGAAAAAGGATATAAGACGCACCGGATACCCCCGAGCCAAAAGTAACTTTGTTGGAACCGGTCGCTGCCATTCATCACTTCCGCTAGATAAAACGGGTGCGTTTCTTCCGTTCTCCCCGAGGGCGAGGCGCGTAAGGTTCGGTAAAAGAAAGCTTTGTCTCTTCCTCTTTTCTCCTCCTCCTCCTCCTCTTTTCTCCTCCTTCTCCTCTTTTCTCCTTGCCACGGTACATACACTACGTATAGCAAACACACAAACATGCACTCACATAAAATCTTGCTATGCGCGTCTCGGGCTCGGCGCGTGCTATTCCACCCCTTTCATTCTAACTTCCGGCCACACTCTCTCTTTTTTTACACCCTGTCGCGCGCATCCCCTCTGTTATCCTTTCTCTTCATCCACCGTCCCAATTCACTTTCTTCATTGTTTTTTTTATATACAGATTTGACTTGAGTGGAGGCGGCTTTAAAAAAATAAATTCTTCAATTTTTTTTTCGTAAACGAAAAAAGTCCAATTGTGTCAATTTTATCTTTCCTCCCATAATTTTTTTGCATTGATAATAATCTTCGATTATTAATGATTTATTTAGTCGTTTGTTTATTTATTTAGCAAAAAATTGATTTATTAATTATGATAATTTGTTAACGAAATATTGTTTTATTTTTATTTAAACGATTTAAACACAGCCCTTATAATACAGGGTGGAGCAAAAAGTGTGTATGAAACTTTCGAGGGTGCGAGTCGAAATATATATCGTGGCGACGGCAATCCGCCTCTCATCCCTTATGCGCTCAAGACACCCTTAACGCTCCCTCGCTCGCGTCCTCCTCGCCAACACGCGCTCACACACATACTCGTCTTTTTCGTCACGCTCTATCTCTCTCTCTCTCTCCCTCCAGCTCTGGAGGGAGCGATACCGAGAGATTTAGCGCAAAAACTGGAAGCCGCGACTTCTCTCCGAACCGTCTCTCGGCTTTATACACGTACACACCGTTACAACGATCGAGAAAACATCTTTAACGTTTTCCCTTCGTTCGTCGCTTGTTCACAAATTCCACGTGGGTGAAAACAACCGTCACAAAAGGTTTTGCAAATAATCCGCACAAAGAGACTCATGGGACTTCCAGAAATACTAGGAATCTCGTTATCCCACGAGTCCTCGATAAATTGCGATAAGCCGATTCTTAAAAACCTAATAGCGTATGGTTCCTGTGAAATTGTTAATTTTTAAAAAAATTGCTGAACAAATCTGGGAATCGATAAAATTTTTTCTAACAAACAAAAATTAATTGTACAATAGATCGATTATGTTAATTTACGTTAAGACGTTAATGAGAAAAAGGACGAATATAGACTTGTAAATATCTCGTAGTATCGTAAATGTACGTAGAGAGTCGAGAGAGCGTGGAAACACGAGGAGGTGACAGTGACGCCTCTGGGAGAAAGACGAAGCATTATATCTCTCGTCTTTCTCCTATAAAGAAGAAACTAATTTTCGCAACCGCAGGCTCTTTCGTTGCAAGGTTATATACACCTTGCTACCGCGGTATATATTTACACGATAAAAGGAGAGATATTTTTCCCGTTTCTCTCGTCATCGTGTTCGCGAAACACACATACAGTCTTAAATATATAGGCATATATATATCCAGAGGCCCCCCCTCCGAGAACAAAGATCCAGAAAGAGAAAAGTTTTTATGAACTTGGTGGCAGCACAAAGGAAAGAAACCCAACCGCGATGGGTTATTTATATGAAAAGAAACGAAAGTTCTGTGAATTCAATAAAGAATCGACCTTTTGTCGTACGAAATTCTCCTCGCAAGAGAATCTCCAGTCATTCAAAGAAAATTTCCTATATACGTATCGTATCGCTTACAACGAGCAAAAGTTCATTATTTTTTTCGTTCGCGTGGAAAACAAAAGTTTCAAGGAGCGATGAAAAAAGAAAAAGTGTCCCCTTTCCGTCCCGAGATATCGTCATGGATCTCGATCTTCCATTTCGGTATAAAAAAAAGGGAAATAATGAATGGGAAAAAGTTAAACACACATCAGAACCATGAAAGTAAATTGGCTTTCCTCCAAAAGCTCTCGTGCGATTCCCGCTAATGCCATACTCCTCAACAGGATGAAGTAGATTCCAGGGAAAGCATATAGACACTTCGGGAACCTCTCGAACAGTGTGGTGGTAGGTTGTTCCAAGAGGATTCTCCAATTCTGTCGGAGACACACTAGAGAGGAGGAAGGTTGAGAGAGTGAGAGAGAGAGAGGGAGAGAGAGAGAGACAGAGAAAATAAGGGTGAAGAACGAGATGTACTACGAGGTAAGGAACATTTCCGCGACTTTCCAGTTGGTAACATGTAACTTCGTACCTCCTCCTCGCCCTCGGAGAAGTACCAATGTAGAAAAGTCGCGTGCTACGTTCCTCCTGTCATTACCAATTTTCGCTACGATTCTTCCTCCTCTACCTTCTTGTCCTCCCTTTCCCCCTTTTCCTTCGTACCGAAGAACCAAGGAAAACCCACAAGTGGTGGTTGAACCAACAATGAAGAAAAAGGAAGAACATCTTGTGTGTGAGAGAGAGAGACGATATAATGACTCGAGTTTCCATGGCGAGCTCACGAAGATCTAGTAATTCTGCATTCACCCTGAGTATCCTTCCCCCGCTCTTCCTTTTTTCTGTCTTCGTCCATTTCGTGCGGAAACTTTCGTAGAATGCCGAATGGTGAAGCACGGATCGAGCACGGTCCGATGTTTCACCGAGTGTTGCACGGCACACTGGTTGTTTGTACGTCGGGTCATTTTCTCAAAGAGGATAGGAGAGAAAGAGAGAGAGGGTCGATCGTCTATTCTCGCGTTCGCGAATCCCCCTGGTACCGAAGGGTTCTTCGCTGCTGCCGTGCGATGCCACCGTTCGTAAGATTCCTCCCGAGAAGGATACCGTCGAGGCTGGTCAGAGCGGAGGTTCTCTTCTGCCACTGTGTATTCCATCCACCATAGCCCACCCTCTCCTTTCCTCCACCACTCCTATGTATCGTGTGCCTGGATTTTCCTATTGGTGTGCGTTGCACATCGGCCAGTCCGGTCTCCAAGCAGCAACCAGCATCCTCCCAGCACGAAAGACTCCAATTTCATCTTCGTGGCGAGAGTAAGGCGGTGCGGCGGCGTTGGTACCAGTGGTCTGCGTGATGTGGCGACTGTGGTGATGGTGGTGGTCGGTGGTGGCTGTTGCTGCCGAGTCACGCGAACCATCAAAGATTCAAAGCCCCGAGGGCGAGCAGATGGTCGTCGTCTCTCTCTCTTCTCCTCCCTCGTATCGCGCTTACTCTCTTTCTCTCTCTCTCTCTCGATCTCTCCTTTCTCCATTTGTAATCTTACTGCATCTTCTCTCCCTCACTCTCCTCGTTCCTTTCCTCTCGAGGATATCTACTCCCGCTGCCGAAGAGATCCGGCAACGTCGTCTTCGACTCTCCCGGACAACCGGTAAAAGATGAACGGACGAAAATCGCCAAAGACGGACCAACGCGAGCATAAGCAAGGAGGGCATCCAAGGCTATCCTCTTCTCTCACTCTTGCATCTTCTCCTCTCCGGCTCGTATCCTCAACCTCGCTCTCTTATCCTTCTCTCACTCCCGTTTGACCGAAGTGAAGGACGTCACGCTGAAGAATTTATCCAGGGGAGTGGATTCCGGCCACCAGAAAAGCCCATGGAAAAAGATCTTTGAGAGTCGAGAGAATACAGTGAGCATGGTAAAACCGGTTGACTCTTCTTCTTCGTTACTATCACAGCAATAGCAGCAGCGAGTGAAAATCCTCGCTATTAAACAGGAGACATGCTCCAGCCGTCGATTCCTGCTTCACTCTCGAGGATCATCCATTTGCGCTAGTGCGCTTTCGTTAAACGCCACGATGAACGCGCCACCGCGGCTCCCTCATTCGCTTTATGGCTCGAGTGTCGAGAGAGGAAGGAGAGAGACTTCGAGCCTCGACGGGTATTTATCTTGTGTATACCTGTGGATCTCTCCCTCTCTTCGACCTCCTCGTCTCTCTCCTACTATTCCCTCCTCCTTTGCGCCTCTACCATTTCACTCCTCTCACCTCGCTCCTCTCGCAGGTCTGCCGGTTGTGCCACGACCTGCAGCGAACGACCTGGCAACGCTGCGTGGTAGGCCCTAGTACGGACCCCGCGGGCCTCATTCCGGGCATCAGCTTCACTGGGGTTTTCTCCGCGCCTGCGTGTCAAGAAACCGGCTGCCACTGCCATTGTCTGGGGGACCGGGACGGCGACTACGATCTTGCATACGACTTATATGTCTGTAGGTATACTTGTTTATGTGTGTGCGTTCACTCGGGGACCCCCCACCCGATATCTTTCTGGGCCTTTATCCCCGTGTACCTTTTGCCAGATTCTTTTTTTTCTCGACTTTTCTTCCACCAGGTTCTTTCTCCGTTCTTCTTGGGTCGTGAAGGTCTTTTCTCGCTCTTCCTTCTTCTTGTTCTTCTTCCTTCTTCGTCTTTGTCTTCGTCTTCTTCCTTCTTCGTCCTCATCTTCTTCTCCTTCTTCTTCGTATTCTTGTACTGGCTCGAGGCAAGCTACATGTTTACCAGGATGCTGGTCCGTGACCCCTTTTACTCCTCGTACCCCCACCGTCCTATACACAAGGTGAGCGCAAAGGGACGACAGAGGTCCGTGACTCTTCAGACCCCACTACTTCGCGCGACGACGTGTATTCCTCGTCGTCCGTTAGGGCTTCCATTCGAGTCCCATCAACGATGCTCCATCATTCTTTGATAATATTCTCATTCCTCGTGTCGTATCCCTCTTTTCGTTCCACCCTCTTCTTTCTTTCTCGTTATCGACGCGACGAAGAAGTCAAAACTCGGCGTCTTCGTGGCGACGGGGAGCCGATGATTTACGATTGATAGGCAGGATGTTTTTTTTTATTTGTTTTTCATTTCTTGATGACTCGATCAGGCTTATAGAAACGAGTCCGTTGTTATTTATGAATTTCATTCGCGTTCCTCTCACTATTATTATTATTATTGTTTATCTATACAAGATTATTTTTCCGAGAAACCATTTTTCGTTCAAAGATAATTCGATAATAGAAATTTCGTCGAATTATTTAAATATGTTTAATTAAACGTCAACCATGGAATTTTTTAAGTCGTAACGTACGATTTAAGGCGAATACGCGGAAAGAAATTATTATGTGCGAAAACTCGTTCGTCATCGTCGCGTGGAACCGTCTACGATAATATCCCGAAACGTTGACGAAACAATTACGCGACGGGGAGAAACCCATCGGATCTCGCCGAAATGGAAATTACCAAAACCTGAATACACACGCGGAGAGAGAGAGAGAAAGCGAGAGATTCACGCTTCGAGAAGGTCTCTTGTCTCGTTCCAAACCGCAAAAATTTCGAAACAAACCCATCCAGAAGTTTCGTGCAAAACTCCCCGTGCCAGCTGGGAATTTCGTGGTTTTGTGGATAATTTCGTGGATTCTCAGAATTCGCATACGTCTTCATTAAGAGACAGAGTTATAATACCCGCATAACGGTGATATCGCTCTTTATCCTCCATGCACATGACGCATTGAGGGATGTAGAGCAGAGGGAGGGGGAGTTGGTTCTGGTAGAAGAGGGTAATCTGTGTCTCGGTAGATATTCTCTTTGGAAGTTGTACACGGTACGATTCCTCGTCGTCATAAATCACATTCCAAAATCGCGAAGCAGGAAATCCAAGAGAGTTCCGACTCTGTCGTTGGTACGAATGTCGTTGAGGAGAAGTAGGGAGAACAGGGTGGAAAACGGAAAGTGGAGGGATGGATTTCCGTCCGTTTGTCGCTCTTCTTGTCTCAATCTTTCTTATGGTTTGTCGACCCTCGATTCTTTCCATCCCCTCTGCGGTGTTCTAGCTCCAACACTTTTGTTTTTCCACCCTTCTCTTCGTTGAATATACGACCACCCCTCGTACCTCATCCCTTAGCACGCATACCCACACACATGTATATATATATATATATTTTTATAGCTTTTTCTCTACTCGAGAATGATCCTCTATAGTTATACACGTATATACTTATTCACAGTGAGGTGTATTCTTCACAGTTTACGATATATTTCATACTGACGCGCGCCCTCGACGTATTTCTGTGTCTGTGTAGGTATATACGGATGTGTTTGAACATCAGCCCACGTACCGTCGAAAGACGAGGGGTTTTCTTTCCCTCGTTCCAATACAGAGGCCCTATTTTACTATGGCAAGAGTGGACGAGGGTGTAAGGGAGACGCTGTGTGAAGCTTCGGATGAACGAGCCCCGACCGAAGATCCCTCGGAAGGAAACGAGAGAGAGAGATAGAGCGATACACATAGACAACCCCTTTCTCGACGTTGGTGTACCAAAACGGCCGACGGCTTTTCCAAAGAACGCTCGCGAGAGGAGAGAAGGTGAAGAGCTTACGTATTCCGGATATCCCTGAGTTTAGCACCCCCTCCCCTTCCTCTCACCCCTCGCTTCGTCTACTCGGTACACTGGAAAGTCCCGAGGTGTGTACGAGGGGATCTCGAAGTGACGGTCCTATAATAGGAGACTGATCCACCCAGGATGAAGGCCGTATGACAGAGAGAGGGAAGAGTCGCTTGCGAATAACATCAATTTTAAAGATGACGTGTTGTAGACGCGTAAATATTTGTTTTGTTATTAGAGAAATTGAACGATTTTGAGGGCGATGGATCTTAGGGTTTGTTCTCGCGGTTGATAATTCATCGTAATGTTTTCGTAATGATTTACGACCACGACCCTAATTTGCAAACGTCTATTATCTTTTTCCCCGGAAATGACCTAGTTATGTTTTTTTTTAAGAGGACGTTACTAGTTTTATAGCCTCGTATTTCTTGGAATGAACTCGTCGTAAAGTCTGATGAAGCTTATCGCTGGATGTCGAGAGGTCGTGGTAGAAGAGACGTTTTTAATGGAAACAATGTTTAAATTAGGATTGTTCGTTTCTAGGGGTTGGTTTTTAGTTTTTCGATCGTTCGTCTTGCCGACAGGTCAATTACAATCGTGGCAGCTGGGCAATGGAAACTCGCATCGTTGTTTCGCAATCGCGATGGGGTAAAAAAAAACTAAAAATGGCTAAATCCAGTTTCGAGTAAACGTCGGTGGGAAGCTGGAATGTTTTATTTTTAGGCAACGTTGACGAATTCATTTTTCTACCGTCGTACGTCGTTTAGGCCAACCAAAGTGGCAGTTCGAGAGGCGTACCCGCGTTTACAACCAAAGTCAATTATTTCCCAAGAGTTCGAGATTTTACAAAACGAGGACGGAAGGGAGAGAGAGAGCCCTACGGGGCTCAAGGTACACACGAGTCAGGTGCTTGGCAAATTCAACGAGATCGAGTTTTTACGAGACTCGACGTTATAATGTACATAGATATGTACGTACTTCAACTCGTATACGCCCGTTATACTTTCTCGTCGAGCTAACAAATAGATTTCGTGTGGTTACGCGGCGTTTACGATGTCTCGGGGGTGTAATTCGTCCTGAGACGAGGAGGGCACGAGATTAATTTTCCTTTTTCGCAAAATTGACGTGGACCAACGAGATATTTGTGGTCTCGGTGTTATTCCAGGTCAAATTTTCTATTAGCCTCGACCGTCACGAGGAAATATGGAAGTATTTTTGGTGATAATAAAAATTTTGTTTTATTTCTGAAGGTCGAGGAAAGGTTACAAAAATTGTAAAAGTTGATGGATGGTTTTTGTTTATTCATTTTGTTTTTATAGAGAAATCATTGTTTTTACGGTAATGAGCGTGTGTCTAGGGGAGAGGAGGAGGGATAAGCAATATATTAAGGAGCTGAGTTAGAGCAAGAATCTTTTCGGCTGGCCCACTTGAGCTATTGTACAGCTTGTCGTGCGGTCTGTGTCGGATTTGGTACTCCGCGGAAGGATTGTTTGCTTTCTTCTATCTCTTTCGGGATGGGGTTTCTTTCTCGTGCTTATCTTCTCCAACGAAACTTGCCTCGACGAACCATGCCACACAGACACAACCTCTGTGTGGTGTAGAGGGAGATAAGGTTAACGAGTAACATACCCAGATGGAGTCCTCTGGACTCGTGTTTGTTGTTTCTCTCGAGAAAAAATCTTTATTGCGGAGAGAAGTCGAATAAAAACGGGGGCAACAAACGATAAAGCACACGGGTGATGGAAAATAGAGAGGAAATGGTATTTTCGACTGGAGAATTTTACAGTCTTTTTTTTATTCTCGGTTACATTATTATTTTTTAAATTGTTTCTTTGTAATAGAATTTTTTACAATGATTCGTATCACTGTAATTTGAATGATGTATTTTTAAATAATTTCATTGAGAAAATACATATTTGTTATTCGTTTTTAATAAATAGTGTATAATTTTTTATTCTGTAAAACAAGAGTGTCAAGTCTGAATTGTAAAATCAGCTAATTGCTGCTTGAATTATTCTTTCAAGAGACACCTGTGATGGAATTATAAAACGGAATTTGCCAAGAATAACGTCTTGTCCTTCGACCCTTCTAAGACATTAATTAAAGTTGGTGAATTAAAAAAAGGAAATATCACTTTGCAGCTGAAAGATTAATGTATAGGTTTGAATATTTGCTTATTTCGACTAACTGTAGTGGACTTGGGGAGATAAACAATTCAACGAGCTTATTTTCAACAGAGTAATTACATTTTAACGATATCTCGTTGTTATTGTTATTTATTTTATTATGATTCCATCTTCAATCAAAATTGGGTTACATAGAAATTGAGAGATGCGTATAAATTTATCCGCGACGAATTATTCCTCGAACAATCGAGGAAATAATTTGATTAACTCTTTTTTCATATGAAAAAAAAATTCATCTCGTAAATTTATACGAGTGACAGGCGAAGAAGAGTGTCTCAGCGTGCTTGAAAATTAATCAATTCAATTTCCATCGATGATTTTTACACGACCGAAAAATCCAAAATCTTCCAGCGAATCGAATGCACGAGCGGATTATTCAAGCTCTAATTATATCTACGATTCACTCCTTATCCCAATACGTTTTTGGCACAGGAGATAATCGATCTAAGACAGAGAAGTCGATTTCACCTCCATTTCGAGAACATTGAAAAGAGCCGTTGTGGCATTTCCAATTATCGACAATGCCCTCGCTCGTCGTTTTCCCAACGGATATCGGTAGTCCTTCAGTTCCAGGTCGCCGAGTTAAAACAACACGAATCTTTTTTTCGTTCATATTTACAGGGATCGTTATCAATGTCTTAAAGAAAATCTGATCGATGCAGCAACCAAATATTCTTTTCAAGGTGCTTGAGGGTTAAATATTACAACGCGATGAGCTTAATCGTTCGTCAACCGATGAATTTAACATTAACAATATTTAATCACGAATGGAATTTATAATTCGAAAACATCCGCCATTGCTTAATATTGTTTCTCGCTCGATCGTAGTACGAGCAATGTGGAAATTACGTATTTTCTACGGCTGTGTATTCAACAAATGCGATAACTCGTTTACGTACGAGACGTAAAGAATTAAAAAAAAGTAACTAAAAATCTGAAAAAAAATGTTTGAAAAACCGTTATAAGCGGACAGAGAGCCGCGTGTGCTACTGCATGCTGGGGAAACTAACAAGGAGCTCTTTCATTCCGGACGTTGGACGGTCTCTCCCGCGACGACCGTAAAGATTCTCCGGTTGAAAAGCGAAGGAACGAGGCAAGTCCAACGACTCTGTACAAGAACTACCTACACGTGTGTGTGTGTGTGTGTGTATGTGTGTGTGGGTAACTATAGGAAAAAAATTGACCGAGAGAGAAGAGAGATATTTACTCGCTCCCTCTCTCTCCCTCTTGTTTCTCCCTTGAATGCTTTGAAACTATAAAACTTTAATATCGCGCGAGGTCTCTGCCTATATACACGCCCGAATGTGCACTAACCGATAGAAGGGGGCGCGCCACGCTGGCGCGCTTCTCATCGTCCCTTCGGTTTTTCTCTCGGTCCCTCGCATACTTCGTTCCACCCGGTATATTTAAACCCGTGACGGCATTTGCAAAGCGCTACGTCATACGAGGTACGTATTCTCGTAAGAAAAAAGAAAACAAAGTATATCGTAATGGCCACTTCCACCCGATGGAAATATTTTTGAAAGATTCACGAAGTTCGTTTTTCCTGCGGTGACATAAGTTGCTTCACTAAAAAACGTGTAATTTTGTTTCCAGATGGAAATGATGTGAGAGTTCAACCCGAGCTTCTTTTTTCTCTCGTGAAACGAATTTAAAAATGACGGCTGGTTTATCTTTTCGGATTCATTATTTATTTTGTTATTGATATTTTATAGAGGAATTTCGATTTTTTGGACTTTGTACGTTTTAAATGAGAATTTTTGGCTTCTACGTTATTGTTCTTTGCACAAATATCCCAAAAATTCGAATTTTTCCACGAAAGTGCGAACAAAACATTAAATTTATATCCGTACGATATATATTTAGTCGAATTTAGTTGATTTATACGTTTAGAACAATTACCGATTTTTTTTATCAATGTTTTACATCGGAACTACAATTTTTTTCAGACTTTGTACGTTTTAAATGAGAATTTTTGGCTTCTATGTTATTGTTCTTCGCACAAATATCCCAAAAATTCGAATTTTTTCACGAAAGTGCGAACAAAACATTAAATTTATATCCGTACGATATATATTTATTCGAATTTAGTTGATTTATTCGTTCAGAATCATTACTTATTTTTTTATCGATGTTTTACATCGGAACTACACTTTTTGTTCAGACTTTGTACGTTTTAAATGAGAATTTTTTATTTTTGCGTTATTGTTTTTTGCACTAATATCCCAAAAATTCCAATTTTTCCACGAAAGTGCGAACAAAACATTAAATTTATACCCGTACCTACGATATATATTTATTCGAATTTAGTTGATTTATTTGGTTCCAATCATTTAATTTTTTTTACCGATATTTTACATCAGAATTACAATTTTTTCAGACTTTGTACGTTTTAAATGAGAATTTTTAGTTTTTACGTTATAGCTCTTTACACGACAACTTATCGCAAAAATTCGAATTTTTGCCCGGAAGTAAAACGAAAACATCAAATTTATATTCGTACGATATGTAAATACGCCTGTGTGTGTTTGCGCGCGTGTGTGTATGTATGTATGTATGTATTTATACATTGTACATGCTATACGCTCGATTATCGTATAAGCTCGAGGCTCGAGAGGGTTCAGCTTCGGCTGAGCCTTGATACTTGTAGAGATGCTCGAGACTGAAGACCTTATGTGCTCATATGCCGCATGATAGGCTGGTATGTGATGCTCTTCCAACAGCGGTAGAATATCAGCCTCCCGTTACGAGAGCGAGAGAGGAAGAGAGACGAGAGCAAGCGTTGCTCTCGTTCTTCGAGCTCTCGTGAAGCTGTGGGAAGAAACGAGAGCGCGTCTCGACTTAATATGGGCTCGCGTATAATCCGCGCATCTTCAACGTCGACGAGCAAAGCTTCGGGACTACGAACGATCATCGTTGGAATGAAAAGTCTGCGAAAATTATTGCAAATTATCTTTTGCCAAAAAAATGTACGAAGAATGTATTCTTCTTATCAACAATTCTTTTCAATTACTTTCTTATAACCGGCGTTATTTAATTATCCGTGGAATATTTAGATACGAAATTCAAGGAGAAATTCAATATTCATTTTGCAGCTTGTGATTAAATTAATCGTGCCCCAAAATTTCGTTCAAAAAGAAATTTTGCATCAAGCTAACGTCATCTGACGTCCGATACTAAAATAATTTGTACCATTTATAGATTCCATTATTTTGTATTCAGCTAAAAGTCAAGAGATAACAATAATTTATATTTATATTTTACTTAATAAATTAATTCAGCTATTATTCAGCTATGTATTCAGCTAAAAGTCAAGAGATAACAATAATTTATATTTATATTTTACTTAATAAACTAATTCAGCTATTATTCAGCTATGTATTCAGCTAAAAGTCAAGAGATAACAATAATTTTTATTTATATTTTACTTAATAAATTAATTCAGCTATTATTCAGCTAAAAGTCAAGAGATAACAATAATTTTTATTTATATTTTACTTAATAAATTAATTCAGCTATGTATTCAGCTAAAAGTCAAGAGATAACAATAATTTTTATTTATATTTCACTTAATAAATTAATTCATCATTTTTCTTTACCACCCTACAAAAAACAAAATATCCCTGACAAATCTGAAAAAGAAAATCAATCAATTCCCCTCTGGAAAAAAATTTAATTTCCCTTTAATAACGAGGGAGAAAAAAATAAATGATTTAACTATCGAACAATGATTTGCGTTGTGCGTTATCGGACGTCGATCCTTCCGCATTATTAAAGCCTGCCATTACTCCCAAACCAACGACGAGTCGCACATGGCCCAAGGGGATGAACGCTGCCTCTCTCGGTCCCCTTTGGTTCTCTTTGCCTCGGCGAGCGTATCGTGAGGCTTCTCTCGTCGGGTTCAACGCTTTCCTGGAGATGTTGAGGAGCGAGCGAGAGAAAGAGAAAGGGAGAGATACGAGTATACGAAGAGAAAGAGAAATAGAGAGAAAGAGAGCCGTTGAAGCTCCGCAGGCAAGAGCGACGAGAAGAAATCTCTTGTGCCCGTCTCGGAGGCTGCGGAGGTAGTGGGAGGAAACATGGCGCAGGGTGAAAGCTAAATTTAGCTCATCTCTGGGGCCGACCACGATGACCATCGTCCCGAAGGTGCTTTGACTTTGATTCGCGTGCTTCGAGTCTCGTGCTATTCGCGCGAGCACGCCGAACGATTGATGTGGCCTCTCACCAACGTTCCCTTCTCTCGACCCCTCTCTCAAATCTAATTTGCTATTGCAATTCTCCCACCACTATCTCCAACATCTCAGACCTCGTACCAATTTAAAACGATCTTAACGTCAAAAATACAATTTTCTACAGCTACAAATAAATTTCCAAATATTCAACAATTTATTATTACTTTTATTATCAACTAAAATTATCACTGACTTATTTTTTAATTCGCATTATCAAATTATTCCCTGTCTCGAATCAAACTCTCCATTTTAACAATACATTCAAAAATATTCGAAATTCAATCAAATTTTTGGCTAACGGATTTAGACTTTTAATTTCATTTTGACGTATGCTTTCGTGGGGAGATAACAATGCCACGAATAACTCTTTAGGGAGTGCATGTGCAACACAATGCATGTAAATCCTGTGGGTTCTTCTCC
Organism: Netelia fuscicornis; assembly: GCA_946811545.1. NCBI lineage: Eukaryota > Metazoa > Arthropoda > Insecta > Hymenoptera > Ichneumonidae > Netelia > Netelia fuscicornis. Next base: position 42,031,435 of record OX328013.1, on the reverse strand, counting down.
CTTCGAATTCAGAGATTTTGCTCTGATCCGCGTAAAGTTTGACGTACCTTCTCATCTATACACATACACATACACACTCCCACATGTACATAGTGTACGTATGTGTACCTTACAGTGTTCAGCTTTCACAATGTCCAAATGCATAATCCACTGATGCATCTGCGAGTACCTGAAACTCGTAGAATTCGCGAACTATTCGTGCATCTTTATATGTATATGCATATATATATATACATGTATATATATGGTTGCAAGTGAATGCACATGTATACCTAGTGTACCAGAGGTTTCGTATAGAATTCTCGTGAATCAGTACCGAATATATATCGAGTACACGAACGGCAGTAACACACCGTCGATACATCGTCGTCTTTACCATACTTGAATACGACGTATACATTTATCTAGAATACACGTGTGTACGTATATATATGTGTAAATGTATACTTGTGAATGTATTTTACATTTGCCTTCTGCGAAGTGCACCTCGCTCCAGTTTTCCTCGACTGTGCAACGACGAGTGAGCATACACTCGACACGAATGGAGAGCTCGCTTTCGCAACATTTATTACTAATAAAGCTATACCGAGTATAAGAAATTGTAGATATATATATATGTTAAATACATATATGTAATTGTAGATATATATATATATATATATATATATATATATATATATATATATATATATATATATATATATATATATATATATATATATATATATATATATATATATATATATATATATATATATATATATATATATATATATATATATATATATATATATATATATATATATATATATATATATATAGGTATATGCAATCGAGATTGCCGAGTTTCTTGTAAATTGTAAAATTTTCATATCGACCTCCTATTGTTCGCGTTTTATTAAATTATAAAAAAAAAGAAACGAAATAAAATCTGTCCATCGGAGATTCGAGATTTAAAATAAAACGTTCTAGGTGGAAGAAAGATCGTACGAGGAGAAATTGTACTTTTGTTCAATTTCCCTCAAATATATTTATAAGGGATAATTTTTCTTCGATTATTGGAAGCTCGACGGTGGATCGAGTTTGAATATACTTTGATACGAAAAAAATCAAATAAGAAAATAAAAAATCGTTGGGAAGAAAGAAAATGATTCGTTCGTATAAGCGAATTCTTATGAACGAAAACCTCTCTCTCTCTCTCTCCCTCTTTTTCTTGACTAAGTTTCAACGAGAGCGAGAAACGCCGGGTATAATTGGAACTTTAAGGATCGTCGAAACGGTTCATCGCCTCGGCGCAGTCCCGCGATTGGAGAAATTGCCCTCTTGAGAGCTAACAGTCAAAGGGCCTGGCGCGAAACGATAAGACGAGACGCAAATGAGGAGAATCGAGAATTGATGCAAGAGAGAATGCGAGAGAGGGAAAGAGAGAAGCGATATGGCTCTTCTGGAGATTCGAGAGGAGCAAGAGCGAGCTTGATAACGTTCTATAACTCTCCTTACGCTAGTACTCGACTAGCTCAAGCCTTTTGCTCCTATCGTGCCTCTTTTCTTTCCCTGGCTATACCGACCGGATTGAGAAAGGAAAAGGACTGTATATCTATATGTATATAGATATAGTGACAAAGAGGGAGAGAAAGAAAGAGAGAGGACGACGACGATTACGCGGTAGCTCGCACGTACTCGAGGTCCTCCTCCTCCTCCTCCTCCACCTCCTTCTCCTCCTTCTATCGTATGATATTACGTGCTCCTCTCTTTCTCTCTCTCTCTCCACTCTTTCTATTTCATTCCTCCCTCGATTCTGGCTCGGGTCGCGCGACGTCTCGAAAGTGCACCGGGCGTGAATTTATAGTTATCCAGAAACGTCCGACGTTACACGTCAGACCATGGCTCCCTCTGGATTCTCATTTGTCTTATGGCGAACACGTGCTCGGTTTTCTAAATTCGCCCAAGTACCTCCCATAAACACCCCAAAAATTCCAGATTTCTGTTTTCCTACGAGAAAAAGAGAAAGTTACAATCGTTTCGCTCTAGAGATTTTCGTCGTAGCTTCGACGAGTTTAGGAAAATTTGTTTAATTCGTACAAAGAAAACTGATGAACTCGAGCGACCTCGAGAATTGCGATAATTCACGATTGCGCGATCTTCTCCTGCAACGATGCAACGAGTTTCCAACGTCGTTTTCCAAATTTGCCCAAGTCCCTCCCATAAAAACCCAAAAAATTCCAGATTTCTGTTTTCCTACAAGAAAAAGAGAAAGTTAAAATCGCTTCGCTCTAAAGATCTTTGTCGCATCTTCGACGATTTTAGGAAAATTTGTTCAATTCGTACAAAGGAAACTGCTGAACTCGAGCGACCTCGATAATTGTGATAATTCACGATTGCGCGATCTTCTCGTGCAACGATGCAACGAGATGCCGGCGTCGTTCATGCGTGATGCAAAAGTTGAATGAAATCTTGTGGCGCATGGGCGCGGTACGATAATGCATAATAATGGGCTATTATTAGCACGAAAGGGAGGAATCGAGACAGAGAAGAGGATCTTGCGAGCGACACATCGCGTCTCCAGCTGAACTTTGCCCGGATCTTTGACTCTTATGGGTTATGGAAGTCAACGTTTTTATCTCTCTCCATCTCTCTCTTTTTCTCTCTCTCTCTCTCTCTCTCTCTGCTACTGTCCCACACATACACACGCACAGACACAACCACAAGCTTCTCTTCTTTTGCTTGAATCTTAGCTCATTCTCTCCGTTCTTTACACGTAGACATATAAATGTATTAATGCATATTTTACATATACATATATATAAATTTCTTTATATATAAGGCAAAGTAGTGTGCGAAGTAGTCGTCGGGGATTTCCGACGGAAGGCGCACACGCACTGTCGACGCAGGCACAATCCCACGCTCTCCCTCATTGTTCGCCAGAGTTTCTGCTCTTTCTCTCTCTCTCTCTCGCTCGCTCGCGTTTCTTTCCACCGGTGATACACACGCCATACATGCTTTATCCCATACGAATCCTCATCAATCCCCCCCTCCTCTTCCTCCACCCCATATTTCCTCTCCAGGATTCGCACGCCAGAAACGTCGAAGTGCCTTTGCACGATGGTGAATGCAATATTGCACATTTGCATCGCTTCGTTCTCTCGTTCTCAATCGCCATTCGTTGAGACATTTTTTATTCTCTCGTCGAGGGGGAATCGCAATGACAAATTTGTGAAAAAAAGATGGAAGCAACGATGAAATTGATGGAGAATTTATCAGGATTATTAAAAATTAAATATATTCAACGAAATTAATTTTTTTTGAATGAACTCAATTAATCGAATTACGATAGATCGTAATTTAATTTGGATTTATTATGTAATTAATTAATCGAGGAAAGAAACGATTAATGTTGTCTTCGAAGTCGTTCAAGGCGTATTATGGAGTAAAGAACGTTTGAATTTTTCAAGTGTCAAACAAAGTGTGCATCGAGAACGTTACACTTGTTGGCCGTTGCTCTTTCGCAGTATCCACAAATAGAGCACGGTAACGAGTGTACATTATAGTTCGAGAGACCGGCGAGCCTGGGGTGGTGCATAGCACGTGAGAAGATGAAGAGTGCACACGTCGGACCGTCTCGTCCTATTTCTATGTGAACTTTCCTCGCTTTTCTCTTTCACTCGTAATGAAAACCTTTTCGAATCTCCGCGACCGAGGCTTTTCGAGTGCCGGGAGAGACCCTTGAGAAGTTCCCGTACGAGAAACTTTCATATCTCGAGAAGGAGGTGATTCTCGGAAAAGCTCTCGCGACACGAAGGGAGCATATCACGAGATATTCCTGGGACCAATCGTCAGAAGAGCCTCTCTTCCACTATAATCTACGGATCTTCAGCCATGGCGACGTAATAATATCGTCGAAAGTCGTTTCGAACGATTTATCTCAAATTTTACGTCATACTGACTTGTATCAATATTTAAAAAAAATTCATTCTCGTCGCCGATGAGTTTATAAAAAATTCGTTACTGACAAAAATATGTCAGGATTGTGTACATAATTTACAAGCAGTACGATTTTACCGTGAACTTTATCGATCTGACGTATATTTAGTTTTTTTTTAAATATTATAGTATAATAGTATAATATTAATTAATATTAATTATTATCAATAATATAGTTAATATTAGTATAACATTATATAATTTTATACTATTTTATTATTTATACATTATATTTATTAATTATAAATAATTTTTTTAAATAGGTATTAATAATTATACAAATATTATAAAAATTAGAATATTATATTTCATATAATATTTATATATTTTATAATATTTTATATTTTTATATTTATTAATATTTTACAATATTATAAACAATTTTAAATATAGGGAGAAGATATAGGACACAATGAAACGACAGAATTACAGTTTCAGTGGAATTTCATCGTTCTTCTTTAAATAATCGTTTCGTGACTTCTTTACTTTTGGACTAAAAATACGTTGCTAATTCAGTCTAATTGTAGAGAACGTACGTATGTATGTATGAGTATGAACAATGTGTATTTGTAAACGTTATTCGGTTTACTGAGTATGTTACTCCCTGATAAGATATACGAGGTCACGTAGTTATTGACCCGAAGTGAGTGAACGCGTGCGATCGATTCTCGTTGCCGCAATCGGCGTCAATATATGTACATATATATAGATATATATATATATTTATATGTAATAAAATATGTACATACAACGTGGATGGTCAAACAGTGTTGCTACACACATAGCGCGTGCGATGGGTCGATCGTTAATCTTTTATTGTCTTTCTCGTTGGAATAATCGAGCAAACATTTCCGTTTCCCGTCGGCCTAACTCGCGGGTCATTCGACTTTACCCGCCGAGAGTGGTTCGTTTTTTATTTCCATATTTGTTTTTCAATTGTTGGACGCGTTTGGCGCTCCCGTATATTGGTAATAACCGGTTGCTCTAGGGAGAGAATGATTGTCAGGAATAGAGAAGAGAGCAAATGTCAAAAGAAAAATTTGCCTTTCTTTCGCGACGGTTGATGTCTTCATCTCACCGGGATCGCGTTCTCGGTGTTGAAATTCTGGTTTGAAATTCGAACGAGATGGTTCTACGTCGTGCGGATGTAAAACGAGAGACTATCGAGCATTCTCTTTTATGTTTCACCTCGTTTTTTCGAGAAGAATCGTGCCTTGCCGTTTCATTCGAGCGAAAGAGACTCGAAGAAACGGAGGAAAAAGAAGAAAAGGAGTGACACACGTAGCGTACAACGAATTTGGACGCGGTGGAATTTGAAACTGACGGAGGAAAGAAAAATGGAGGGAAAAAAAGAGTTTTTTTCTTTCTTTGTTTTCTTGTTTTTTGGGAAGAAAGAAACTGACGAGAACTGACTTTTGATCGACAAATTGAAACGAAACGAGATCACGAGTGTGGTATTTCTGTTGTACGGGGAATTTCCGATTTGGACAAAATCAAATTTCAACGCCCCCCCCCCCCCCCCCCCTACTTACCATAAGTCGCGGAATTAAATTACAAACTAATATTTCGTGCAGGTCGACTTTTATATATATATATATATATATATATATATATATATATATAAATAGACTTTATTGGAGGTTGGGCAATCGAAATTTTCCCGTATAACACGAATATCACATTTGTAATCGCGTTCTGTTTCAATTTATCGTTTAAAACCTCAAAAATCGAAATTTTCCGGTTCGTACGCTTTTCGATGGACAAATTGTAATGGATTGAAATTTTAATGGGATTTTCGTATTATATGAAAAATTTCCAATTCCACAAGCACCCAATTAAGTATTTTTGAACAAAAGAAAGATGTCGAAAATCAAAAATTCTGATTTGTTTTTGGATCGCGGGTCGATTAAAAAATCAACATTTTTTTCATCCAAAAAGACTTTATATGACGGTTGCGAAATCGAAAATCTTCCGTGCAACAAGAATGTTACCTTCTTATTCTCGATTTCTCGCGAATTGTTGGTGAAAAGCTGGAAAATCGAATAATCTTCACTTTTATTTACCTTTTGATGAATCTTTTTATCCAGTATCAATCCAGGTTTTTTTTCATTCAAGCCGTATATAGTTTAAAGGGCGAGAAAGAGTTGAGAAAAGAACGAATCTGGAGCAACGCGGCTCTCGTGTATTATACAATATTACAAGATGTTGGAAGAAGAAGCGAGATACGTCCGGGACGAAGAAAAAAGAGGGAGAAAAAACAGCAAAGACAGCTTCGTCATCTTTCTTCTACTTTTGCACTCACCAGTTACCCTCTGCACCATCACAATTTTAGTCGGGGATTTTTTCCTCTTTTCTTTTTTATTCATCTTCCTGTCTAGGCTTTCTTGGGGAATGTGAAAAGTTAAAACCGCGAAAAGATAATCCCGCGGTCTCTGGGCACTTTTTTCACTGCCTGCTGCTTTACGCTCGTTCTTCAGTCCTCGGGTTCTTTTCTCACCAACCTTTGTGGATATTTGCCACCCCACGACACCGGGGACCTACTTTCGCTATTGTCGTCATCGTAAAAAAGAGTTCTTTGCATATCTTTCCGACTCTCATCCACACATTTTTTTCATTCTCAAGCTCTACACCTTAAATTTGTTGTTTATAAATATTAATTCTATTTATTTATGTAATTTGCGCAAATATGCGATCAACACGAGATTATTCTCGTACACAACTACACGAACTCACGTATAATTTTAATTACAAACAAAAAAAAACAGCAATAAACTAAACATTCGAAAATAAAAATTCCCAATTTTAGGAATTTTGAAAATTATTTGACTATTTTGACAAAAGCCATTACGACTTTTTCAAAATTCGAGCTTTTTATATTTTATTGACAATATTTAAATTAAAAAGTTTTTAATATAAAATTTGTCATCGTAAAAAAGAATTGTTTGCAAATATTTCCGATTACCATCCGCATATTTATTTCATTTTCGAGCTGTACACCTTAAATTTGTTGTTTATAAATATTATTTTATATATTTACGTGAATTGCACAAACATGTGATCAACACGAGATTGTTCTCGTACACAAATACACAAATTCACGAATAATTTTAAATACAAACAAAAAAAAACCAGCAATATTGAAAAAAAGTCATAAAGACTTTTTTAAATTCAAGTTTTTTTTAATGTCATTGGCAATATTTAAATTAAAAAATTTTTAATATAAAATTTGTCATCGCAAAAAAGAATTGTTTGCAAATATTTCCGATTACCATCCGCATATTTATTTCATTTTCGAGCTGTACACCTTAAATTTGTTGTTTATAAATATTATTTTATATATTTACGTGAATTGCACAAACATGTGATCAACACGAGATGGTTCTCGTACACAACTACACGAATTCACGTATAGTTTTAATTACAAACAAAAAAAACAGCAATAAACTAAACATTCCAAAATAAAAATTCCCAATTTTACGAATATTGAAATTTATTTGACAATTTTGAAAGAAACCATTACGACTTATTCAAAATTCGAGCTTCTTGTATTTCGTTGACAATATTTAAATTAAAAAATTATTAATATAAAAAGTATGAAAAATCAATCGGAACATTCCCTTACAAACAACCCCTTTTCACAGCCCTTCTTCCGGTTCTCGGTAACAGTAATGAAGAAGAGCTCTCAATTAACGTAACTTCCCTCAATTAATTCTACAACTTCTCGGCCTGTTCGTATACATATATATATATAGGTACGTTACTACGGCCTCTTTCCTCCACAAGCGTTATTCTAGTTCTATCGGTCATAGAAACCAAGTGCCTGCCGCGAGACCCGAGAAAGGGACTTTCCTGACTTTCGCAATGCTACGGAGCTTCTCCACCTCCTTACCTCCCCCATTCTCTCGTCCCTTCTCTGTTTCATTACTCCCTTTTTCTTTCCACGTGTATATACACATTTATATATATATATATATATATATATATATATATATACATACAATTTTTTCTTTCTCCCTTTCTCTTCACTCCGTTTCTCCATTTCTCCCTCTCTTTAACGCTTCCATCCCCCTCAAAACCGCGAGCCCAACCAAACCCCATATGCCCAGCGAGCCGGGACCACCTGTTGCACGGATTTCCGGCGCGCTTTCACCCCCGCTAACCCTCCGCCGCACTTCTGCTTCGCTCGCAGCGAGACCCACGAGACACGCGCATGCTATACATTCACACACACATACACACATACACACACACACACATATACGTATATATAATCAAATCTGTACAGAAATCTACACGGGAAATTCACATCTATAATACGCATGTATCATTAGTTAAGGAACAATTCCAATGCAACAAATAAATCTTCCAGCAATTTTTGAAATAAAAAAAAAATGTCTTGTTTTTATTTTAATATCAACTTACGTAAGTATACATTTACAAATAACTTTCGCGTAATGCGTTTTATCATTTCGCTCTGAGAATTTCTCGCTCTTGGTTACTTCATTGGAACGGCACACGTGCGCGTTCGTAAAAAATCGTATTTATGGTTGCAATCGCGATGGCAACGAGTAAGAATATATACGAGTGTTTCTTGCATGTAGATATAGTAAAAATAGGTACACGAAGAAATGTATACATAGCACGTTTAATATATTTAATACATGCAGAAGGCAAACATACTTTAGCACTTTTTTACGTTTTGCCCGAGACCACGTTCTCGCCGAGAGTTCGCAGAGTCATTCTTCACCTCTTTTCCTGCAATTCTTATTTTTCTTTTCCCGGCTCGTTCGCCAATCCCATTTCTTTACTGGAAATGGTTACGAGTAGGGAAAAGTTTGAATACACAACCCGACCATAGAACGCCAACCCTTTGCCTCGGTTATCGGTTGCAAACATTTTTCCCTCTCGCGGTTAAAAACGTCGTTGCTATATAGGAATGATATTTTCAAAGGTAGACTCGATATACGATCGTTCCTTTTTGCCTTGGAGTGCAACCCGGATGAATCGAATTATCAAGTTTATGGACACGATTTCGCAATTGGTTCGTTGCACGTGCGTGTGCGCGATTTACCGATAGTTTCTTTATGATTTCCCGTACCAGGATCTACGTAACTGGCGAACGGAAGACGTAAATCTAAGGGATATATAAAGTTGATTTCACGTTGGATATTACATTTCGTGTTTCCAGACAGCGATGACACGAATAAGATATTATGCGAGTGACAAGAATTTAAATCGGTTCGAAATTTTATGATTAACGTCGTAAAGCGACGATAAGAATTTATATTTCGTCGATTTACTATCGTGAATGAATCCAACTGTGATCGAGGTAATATTCACAAGTCAAAAACGATTTTAGCCTCTCGTCTAATAATTTCAACTTCGTGATATCCTCGATCAAAAATTTTGTAATTGGGAAAATTCGAGATTCGACAAATTTTTCAAAAGATCGTTCGCACTCGTGTCGGTGAAAGAAAGAACATTGAAAAAAGTCTTTCAGCTTTGGCAGCAACGATAGGTCGAAGGTAGCATTTATTTTTCGTCGATTTACTATCGTGAATGGCTCGAACTATTACCGAAGTAATATTTACAATTCAACGATCGTGAAAAACGATTTTAGCTTCTCATTGAATAATTTTACCTTCGTGATATTTTGGATACAAAAATTCCCTAATTGGGAATAATTCGAGATTCGATAAATTTTTCAAAAGATCGTTCGTACTCGTTTCGGTGAAAGAAAGAATATTGAAAAAAGTCTTCCAGCTTTGGCAGCAACGATAGGTCGAAGGAAGAATTTATTTTTTGCCGATTTACTATCGTGAATGGATCGAACAATAGTTCGAACAATAATTACCGAAGTAATATTTACAATTCAACGATCGTGAAAAACGATTTTAGCTTCTCATTGAATAATTTTACCTTCGTGATATTTTGGATACAAAAATTCCCTAATTGGGACTAATTCGAGATTCGATAAATTTTTCAAAAGATCGTTCGTAATGATGTAGGCGATCGAGAGAACATTGGAAAAAGTCTTCGAGCCTTGGCAGCAATGACAAGGTGGCTGGATGAACTGAAAATAAGTACCTGAAAAAAAGGACTAAGAAGAAAAGGTTAAAGCATGAAACGAGTGACCCAAGGCTACTTTACTCCTCGGAGGTAAACGATACATAATATATATCTATATATATACACGAGAAACGATCGGTAATTCGACGGGATGAACTTCGCCTCGAAGCGATCCCGTGACTGTGCAAAACAGTCCGGAGTTTCTCGGTCGAACTCGTTCGATCGCTCGAAATGGAGAAATGAATTAGCGTTAGCTCGAGGCGAGTGTCCTTTTTTCAGCTCCGAGTCGTGAAAGATAAGAGAAAGAGAAGATGATGTTTTTACAAAAAAAAATTGCAAAGAAATATAAAAAAACAGTGAACGAAGCGAAGACGCAAGGCGGATTAAAGGTATCACTGCGGTATAATGTTCGGTAATTGGAGGGCATTAAGGTATTTGCAGACCGGCGAAACAATGATATTAGTCGGGTCTTAAGGCTATCTATCCAGACACGCATCGACCTCGTCACTTTTTTTCTGCCTTGTCGAAGAACACGATTTTCCCAACGTTCGTTGAACACACTCGGTGTAACGAAAATGCCTCGTACTAGAGGGACGCAAAACACTAGAAACTAGACGATGGGACGAATGACAAGGGTGAATTTGTTATTTGTCACGTCAGGGGGATGAAGAAAAACAATCGAGTCATTTTGACGTTCGTCCCCTTCGAAGTTTCTCGTTACGTTCGTTTTATCTTCTCTCCTTCGTTTTCTTTTTTAGGGTGGGAGGAGGAGGAGGAGGAGGTTATTATTTCACTCTACCCTTGACCGTTAATTCCACTTCGGCTCGACCATTTTCTTTTGATTATTCCTGCGAACCTCCGGTAAAGATTGCTCGGTGGACCGTTTCGCCATGTTTCCGGAATGACGATCGATCCTCTTTATCTTCTTTGCGAGTAAACTATATAATACGGGGATGAACGAGAAGGAAAGCTTTGTTAGCATTAATGAGAGAGCCATCGGGGATGAGAGAGCAGCGAGGAGGAGGACGGTGCGATGTGCTCTCCTTTGCTCCTCTTAGACATCTTCCTCTCTATCTTCCTTGGTCCTGAAGACTCGTCCGTAAGAACGATCGTTAGCCAGAAAACTTTTGGGAGCCTTTTTCGTGGTACACTGTCTTTGCTGCGGCAATCGTGACCAGTGGTGCAATGTGACGACGCGAAGAGATGGAGGCAGGAAGAGGGAGAGGACGTTGATGACAATGGCCGAGGGAAACGGCTTTGTTCTTTCAGTTTCTGTTAAGGAACCGTCCAGATGAGTCCCCAAAGTCACCAACCCCTCCTCGAGCACTTCGATCACCTCCCTCTCCCTCTCACTCTGGATCCTCTTCCTATCTTTATATTTTTCTTTTCTTCGTCTCGTTGACGAGACTGCAGCGCTACAACGTATATATAATGTTCCTTCCGACGCAATGACGCCTCGAAAAGAGGAACGAAGCTCTAACGACTTCTTACTTTTGACTTTTCCAATTCATCGCCCTCGTCCGCCTTCCCTTTCCTTCCACTTTCCGTTCCAATCTTTCCACCTGCCAATTTACGAATCCTCCGTGAATTCAGAAATCGATAATCTCATTTTTCTAGATATTGTGAATTCAATCGTAAGGAACCAAGTAGAAAAGAAATTCGATGATAACTTTAACAGCGAATATTTGAATTTCTCAAATTTCACAGGGGATTAATTTGCGATACGAGTTGATCCAACGAGGGATGAAAGATGATGATTTGTGTTCTACGAGGTTGATTTTTACAAAATTTGTTTGATCTCGTTTCGATAGTTTTCTTTGTCTCTAGGAACTGATCGATAGAGGAAAATCTTTCATTCTTATCAAAAGCGAAAAACGAACCAAACTTGTTTCCATAGAACACAAAGTAACTCTAGGAACTGCTTTTTTCATCAATCGATGATTTTTTCTTTATCCAAACGAGTATCGCAGGAAATTCACAAAGATATCTCCCAAGGTGTATGATAAAAGTAACGTAGAGTCTAACGCGGAGTAGTTAGAGCGTTAAGTATCACGGATACCAGTTTTCCACCCCGTACTTCTCGTTCGCTGCCCCGACTTCCTGGACTTTTCCCTAGACACCATCCCCCGTAATCTCGGATAGTTTGATCCAGAAAATTCACGACGCAGTTTGTCCCTCGGGTCTCATTCTCGCGTGGAATACGCGCGAGCTCGCTATCAGCGAGTGGTGGCTCACTCGTGGGAAAACCATCGGAGAATCTATGCACGACGACAGGATAGTCGATAATCGAGTTTTCCAACCGCCCTGCTGTGAGCCACAGAGAGACATCGAGAAAGAGAATGAGAGAGAAAGATGTTCGACTAAAAGTTGAGATGGGAACGAGGGGGATAACGTAATTGTTACCTCTCGCTCTCAACAGTCGTTGAGCGAATGTTAGTCACACCGGATGTGTCACGGACGAAAGATTTCGCCAACTACGCGTGTCTCTATTGGATCCGTCCGCTAAATGTTCGTTAGGAACGTTGACGTTAGATTCGACTTTAACGACTTTGATGTTCAAGTAACGATCATGGTCATTATAATTTTCCAAGTCTTGTGGGAACGAGGATGAGTGAAAACATTTACAAGATAAAAACAAACTGAAGATAAGCAAAAGAAGAAAACGGAAGAAGCAAAGGGTACAATGAAGATGTCGATAAAGCATAAATCCTTGACGTAGGAACTAGACACCCGAGCAAGAGACAAATCGCTGTTAACTTGTCGAGTGCCGCTACGGTATAAACGGACCAGACTCGAGAATCTTTTTCAAATGCGGTTTTAATCGTCGCTCTAATTACAAGGAGCGACGTACCCAAGACAAATCCTAGATAATCGCTAATGCGTGTCATCGAGGATAGTCGTTACGAATTCAGGATTCCAATTCACGTTCGAGCCTTCTTCCATTTTCCCCTTTATATTCCACCTCGACTCTCGTTTCCGTTAATTTTTCTTCACCTTCGTTCCCTCCAGTCCACGCGATCGTGACAACGCGACGTCAGAAGACGTCTTCCTGGGCTTTATGATTTCTACCTTCCATCCTTGAAACGATTACCCGCCTGGGTCGCATGAGAAACGCGACAGGACAGGGACACAATGTGTCTCTGTCGAAAGCCTGGAATCCGGAGGAAGGACGAAGTGTACGCGACGTCGAGAGAAAAGTGAGAACACCGGGTACGCGAGTGAAACAAAATAAAAAGGAAGAAAAAATAAAAGAAAAAAATACACGCCCAAAGGCCCGTCACTCCTTTTCCTCGTTCCGTCTCATTTCTTTTCTCTCTATCTTTTCACTCTTCCGCGACAATCCCGAGCTTACGCGTGTTTTCGTCCCCGGGAGATGCAAGTGTCGTCGTGGCTTTTCACAAGGAGTCGAGACTTTTGTCGAGAATTTCACAACCACTTCTTCCTTCTTCTTCCTTCCTCCTCTTCTTCTTCGTCTTCATATATATATATATATAGATGACATCAGGCAAACTATCTATATATATATTTCTCGAAAGAGAGATGGAAGAACCCAGAGTTAAGGCGGAGGCTTTCGGTCCGTCTTTCGTAAATTTCAACGCCTTCCCGTAAATTCCAGCTCCAGCGAAGAGGGCGAAGCCAATGATTTCGTTTTTTTTTCCGGGTCAAAAAAAGGACCCCAAAAACGCCTCGCCTCAGCGGTCTGTTTATCGGTACCGGGAATATGAACTCTGGGGTTCTCTAACTATAATCGTATACATATAATACCGACGATACTCGTGAAAGAAAGAGTGTGTCAAGAATTTCTCTAGTGCCACCCGCGGCATTTTGAGAACGCCCACGCCCCCCCCCTCCTCCTTGCCGCGGGGTTCTCTCTCTCTCTTTTCCTTTCTCTCCTCTTTCTGTCGCCATGTTTCTTTTTTTCCCAATCTTAATCTCACTTCCTCCTCGTCGCGTACACTCGAAATGAAAGGAACTGGCGGGAGAGCCGGAGAACGAGTTTCTCGCATGGGCTTCGAGCCTCGAGACGCCATTCCGAAGTCTATCTCGCCTGCTCTCTTTCTCGGGCACGAATACGCGACCGTTCGCTCGAGTTCTCTTTCTTCGTGGCTCTTAGGTTTTTCCACGAACTCTCGTACGAGAAAATGAATTCTCTCCTCGACTTCTAATAACACGCTTGCACACACGCTGAACGGTCGCGCGGTCGGCGACAAGGATGTTCATTCGCTAAAAAGCGAGCGAGGAAGAGACAGGAGTGGAGGAGGATTCTGCGTGATTTAACTGTTAAAAGATGAACGTCCAAACAGTTTTCTTCTTATTTACTACCTTCTCTTGTTTTTTATTCTTTGTATTCGTCGTGCTGGTATTCACAGTTAGAGATCCATTACCACGAGTGGAAATTCTTCCAGATTTGTGAACGATTCTCTTTCTTTCTTTCTTTTTCTCTATTGCGTAATGCAACGAGGAAGCTGGAAGACATTATCGAATAACGAGAAGAGCTAAAATGAAAAAAATGCAACAAAATTGTCCCTTTCTCATTATCCATTCTGCAATCAGCATTGGCTGATGCGTCCCCGATGCTCGGCGAAGCTGAGGAAACAGTCACCTTGTTTCAAGAGTTTCGCGCTTCCACGAGGCAATTCCCTTCGAAAAGTTACACGTCCATGACTCGAGAAACAGAGGAGGTGCGAAGGCAACAGCCCGATCTTCCGCAATCATCTCGACTCGCGAGAATAATTGTTGCCTGCCAGACCGGGGCCCGAGATTCCGGCGAGAAAAACACCGTGCTGAAGGAGTTTTTCCCGATGCGACTACGCGCGGTTCCTTCTTTCTCTCGATTTTTTATTTTTTTTTATTACCGCTTTTTCTCTTCGTTCTTCATCTCTCTTTCTCTCTCTTGAGTAATAACGTGGAATTTCAAGCGAACCGTCGAGAGTGGCTCTCGATCGAGCGAGCAATCATTCGCTACAGCAGCAACGTAGGAGAAGATGGAAGCCGCTCTTACGAGCGTTGCATGCACCGCGCGTAAGGAGAGAGGCGGCCAGCCTCGAGACCACATGTTGTCGAAGGAAAGGCAAGAGATGCCTGGTATGGGCTCTCTCGCTCGGCTGTGGTACAAGCCGCCGTCCTGGTAGTCCCGGTGGTGGAGTGGTGGTGGTGGCAGAGACCCGGGCCTCACATCTGCGGACCCGTCACACCGGTCCCACTTTGCTCAATGGCGTAGACTCGACAGAAATTCCAACGCTCAAGAAGAAATCCCTCGACCTCCTCGTCTTTCCACCGTAGTTCATCAACATTTTTGGAAAAATCTTTCATTCCTACAATCTGTCAAAATTCACCGAGTGAACAAAATCGAATTTGGATTACTCTAGGAAGGAAAAAAAATCTCTAAAATAGAAAAGTTCGTTGAGATAACAAGGTGAGGCTAAGATGAAGAAGTGTCCGAGTTATTTTTCTGTTCGTTCGACGAAATTTCGAACACGCATTTCTATCTACGGTCATATAACCAACGTGCGCGATATCTTGCTCCGAGCGATAAGCGGTCATCGTCGTTTGACCGTAAAGAAAATATAGAAAAAGTAAACTTGTCACGAAGTAAACGGACCTCGGGTCGACCATTTGCTCGCACAGTATTTTTCTCGGATCACTGACGCTGCAACCAGAGGGTCGCCCCGTTCGTTCTTCTTCGCGTTCGATTTTCTCCTTACTTCGGGATACATAACAATTTATCGCCGGAACATATTCTCTTCTTCTTTTGTCTCTCTACATCCTCGGGGTTGTCGGGTTGGCAACGAGGAAGAGAGAGAGAGAGAGAGAGGGAGAGAAGGAGCTGCGAAGATCTTAACGGAGTTTGCCCCGAGGCATTAACTTTTCATGACGAAGCTCGTGTGGAGTAAAGCGTTCCGGAGGAAAGAGGGGCCAGCATTCTTCTTAATCCTCGGTACGTTCCACGAGACGCGTCGAGTCCGGAAGGTCTTACACGATTTTCCAATGTCGGTTACATGGCGACGCGTCGCTACGTTCACACTTCTTCCCTCGCTTCATTTTATTGTTCCATCCTCTTCCTCCTTTCGTTTCGCCTCAACGTAGATCGCGTACGGGACGACCTTTGCTTGCGTGGATTTTTCCGTGACCTAACCGCGACCTCCATTAGATCCCAATCGCCCTTGGGGGGTCAAACGATATTCTCGACGGAAATGGCCGAGACCTATTCCTCGACCGATATCTTCCGATCGGATAAATGAAGAACCGATAATCTTGGCGAGAAGATCATTTCGTCTAAGGAATAAAACAAGAAGAGGAAGAAGAAGAACTTCCACCACCTACGTAGCGTTTTGCGTCGATGGATATTGGTAAAAACGTTTGCGGCATTGAAATAACGATTCGAATTTCAAAGACGAAAGGGTAAAATGGCGTATTACCACCGAGTCAGCTCCGACGATATTCCTTCTTACTTCTAGGATCGAACTTCGTGATCGATCCAACTCCATTACACTTTCTCGATGGAGTCTCTGTTTCTTCAAAACGTTCGAGGGAAGAGGAGGACTGCTTTTCTAAGAGAGCCATTACCTCTACGTTTCATCCTCCGTTTATTTTCATCATCGTCATCAGCATCCCTCTCTCTCTCTTCCTCTCTCCTCCTTCCTCTCCAAGGTATATCGTAATTCCCAGTGAATCCTCTGGTTCACCTTTGCCTCACCTTTGCCGCTGAACGTTCTTCTTCTTCTTCTTCTTCTTCTGTTTCTTCGACTTCTTGGTCTCCCTTTGGCGTTGGGAGGGGTGGGGGGTTAACCCGGTGAAAGAAAGACACTTCTTCAAACATTTTTTTACAAGATATGGGCAATGTATTTCAAATTGAATGTTTATAGGATTGTTGAATAACCTTTGAAGAATATTTTCTAAAAATTTCAGCGAAAAATATTAAAAACTAAACAGTTGGCAGCAATTCTCAGGACATGTATCCCATTTTAAAAAAAGTGATTTGAAGCCCAAAAGTAACACACGCATCGCAAAAGCAAATCTGTAATTTAGTTCATGCATACGAGATTCTATTCTTTCACTCGACGGAGCTTAACGAGGCTGGTGACATTTTTCGCAGGTAACTTTTATTGTGAACCCGAGACCTTCCTTGTTACAAGAAGGGAATGATATTTTTCCTCGACACCCCGCACACTTCGTTAATGTAGCAATGGTTGAAAATACTATAAGAAAATTTACAATTCTGTAATGGTTTTGAAGATGTTCTTGTACACGAGTATTTCGATTTATTTTCCTGGACGAAGTACTACTTGTAGCTTTAATAGTGTTTTTCTTGCGTTTGTGTGGAGATACGATTTTTTTTTTATTCGCTTAATCGTGAACCACTCCTCTTTCTTTCTGCTCTGCTAATTGTTCTCGACATTTTCGGTAACAATCGACATGGCATTATAAAAATAAAACGAAAACGGTACAAATAATCGAAAACTTGTTAACGTACGGACACAAATGCTCGGTAGAACGCGTTATTCTACACTGATCGGAGTTACATGAAATATCTGTAAGGACACAGTATTGCTATAGGGAATTGTAAAAAGTAACTATAACAATGTTAGGAAGATATTTTAAGAAACACAAAACAGCTGACAGGCAGCAGTCCTTGGCAGTTGTGGAGGAGCTAAACAAAATCGGAGCGAAGCGACTCAGCTCCTTGCATCGTTAAAATTCCACAACTCGGTTAGTTTTGCTTCAATTGTTCTGAAAATTTGACACAACATTCTTGAGATATTGTACATTGATAAAATAAAATAAACAAAAATCCAAAAAAAAGTTTCAAAACCATACCTCTCCCTTAAGCCCGCCAGCAACCAGTCAGGGTCTCCCGCGAGAGGGCAACGGCTTTTCTCCTGCGCTGGTAGCGGCGGTTGTCTCGACGTGGAAAAAGAGAGAGAGAGAGAGAGAGAGAGAGAGAGAGGGAGCGAGACAAGCGGGATTTCGTTAAGGTGGAAGAAAAAGAGAGACAGAGAATGGTATATCGGCGTTGAGAATCGAGGCCAGCTGATGTCGAAGCCCGAGTAAGAAAAGGCTGTTTGTCCCTGGGCAAGTGGTATCCACGCCATTGGACTTCCACCAGTCGGGTCGGTTGGCTGCCGCTCCTACCACTCCGTTACCTTACCTGGTCTTCTCTCCTTATCTCTTCTTCCTTCTCTCCATATATTACCTTCTCTCTCCAATCCTCGTTCTCTCCCTCTCCCTGTTTCTATCCTCCATCTTCGTTCACAGGTAAACGCTCCTTGGCTTAGCTGCAAGCCAACCTTCTCTCTCTCTATATATATTCTCGTCTCTGCTATGTGTTCCTGCCTTGTGAAGTTTCTTCGCCGAGAGCGACCCAACTTCTTCGAGTTTGCCACAGTGTTCAACAGAGACAGAGAGAACGAGTAAGAGAGAGAGAGAGAGAGAGAGAGAGAGACAGGAGAGAAGGACGGAGAACATATAAGACACATCATGTCCTGTCCTGGAGAAACCAACACACATTCGCGTCCTCTCGGTCTCTAAGCGAATGTATTTCAAACTAGTACGTACGTGTACCCATACATACACAATAACGTTAAGCTCCTTTCACACAGTCTTTCTCCTAGCAGTTCTCGCATGTCTATATAGGTTGTACGCTGTACGTCCCGGCCCAATAGATTTCGCGAGTTTATATTCGACGGCCTTCATCCTACCGGTCCAAAACTCTTCCCTTGTACCCTTATCTTGCTTCTCTCATCCTCCTATTCCCCTCCTTCCAAAAGCCTGCGCGAGAGCAGCTTATCCCGCCTGACGATAAGTCGAGCGTGTGAGTTGAGTGGAGAATAAACAACGAGCAACGTGTGATGCTCGGGCTAAAGACGCTTCAAACTTCACTCCCAACAGTTATATCCTCCTCAATGATTATCCAGACGGGAATTATTGGACCAAAATTATGAATTTATTCAAACATGCGATCAAATCTAAGGTCCTATGACGTTAGTTCTTCAAAATTGACAACTTTGCGCTCACCCTAGGGCCTTACTTACAATTAGTGTGAACGATCCTTTAGGTAAAGCCTACGTCTCGGCGCTTGTCATTAGCTCCACTCTCGCGCGCTTTCCCTCACCATAAGACCCACGAGAGTCGCTGGTGGTAGAGTGGAACTTTGTGCTCACCCTAGGGCCTTAGTTAGTGTGGACGATCCTTTAGGTACAGCCTCTCGCGCGCCTTCCTCCATCATAAGGCCCACGAGAGTCGCTGGTGGTAGAATGGAGGAGAGATCAGGCACGAGAGTTAGTGTGTACGGACCTTTAGGTAAATTCTACGTCTCGGCGCTTGCCATTAGTCCCACTCTCGCGCACTTTCCCCCACCATAAGGCCCACGAGAGTCGCTGGTGGTAGAATGGAGGGGAGATCAGCTACGAGATTTAGTGTGTACAAGCCTTTAGGTAAAGCCTACGTCTCGGCGCTTGCCATTAGCCCCACTCTCGCGCGCTTTCCCCCACCATAAGGCCCACGAGAGTCGCTGGTGGTAGAATGGAGGGGAGATTAGCTACGAGAGTTAGTGTGTACGGGCCTTTAGGTAAAGCCTACGTCTCGGCGCTTGCCATTAGCCTCACTCTCGCGCGCTTTCCCCCAACATAAGGCCCACGAGAGTCGCTGGTGGTAGAATGGAGGGGAGATTAGCTACAAGAGTTAGTGTGTACGGGCCTTACATATTCGCTTACATATTCGTGCATATACTTACTCTTCTCGCCCACACCGAACGTTAAGATGTTGATTCGAGGTAGAGAAGTCAGAGAGAATACCGAGAGCAAGCAAGAGTGAGCGAGAGAGGGACAGAGGTAAATATATATGGAGTGTGCACACGTAATATGCACGCAGTGAATGTCTTACACACGAAGCGAAAGCGCATATACGTCTTTACTACGAGGAGTAACCTCGAATCTCGTTCCGCACACACGGGTTTGCACAGTACAACGCGGATATTTGCGTATATATAGGTATATGGCGTACAGTAAATATTTAAATCGCCTGGAGATGTCGCAACGATGGTAGGCGTGGACGCTCCCTAATCTCGTACGTCGTATTTACCAGACGCGTGTTTCATCCTACGTTGAAATACACGATGAAACAATGGAATTTTCATTATTTCTATTAAACACGGAGATCGTTCGAATTTTCCATGTCTACCGTTCTTATTAAAAGCTTTCTCTATTCTTTCATCGTGACTCTCGAAGTATTCCAAGAGGAGGTTGATCTCTTCGTCACGACGATCGATTTCGAAGAATTCGAATGACACGATGACGATTGAGTCGACGATGATCCAACGATGATGAATCCAAAATTAATTTTTGATTCGTCGTCATAAATAAACAAAATTTATCATGATTCATTATAATAAAATTCATCGTTTAGTATAAATAAATAAAAATTAAAAATTTGAAAGTTTGTGTGGAATGACAATAAATCTCCGATAAAATCTTAAATTTATTTACATTTCGAACGAAAGTCGAAATTCAGGATTAAAGTCGGATTTTGAATAAAAACGAGAGTAGAAAAAATGTACCTCGAGCACGAAATCGGTGTAGCGACGACTTTCGATTCGACCCGGATTTCGTGTCGATCGTTTCATTGACTGTTTTTTTTTTTTTTATTAATCCATAATTTTATTATGCTCTAGTATACTTTGAGGTAAACTGTAACAATTTTCCTAGATATAATAATAATCGATGTTAATAACACGTACCAAATACAATAATTAATATCGACTCCTTCCGTTCGCACAGAAGTTCACAAAAAAAAAGTTAGAAAATAAACTCGATAAAAAAATACAAATAAAAATAATATAAACTAAAAATAAAAATGGTCGACTGGTCGACAAATCGCGGACAGTACGAGACTTTATGCAAAGAGGAGGAAAGAAAAACTCGTCGGAGCGATTTATAAAAACGCATTTCGAGCCAAAAATGACCGAACGATTTCTCAAATCGTATACGTCCGGTACGAATTCTCAGAGCAGCTTCACTCGGACGTGACGTATTCCCGTTTCGTGAAACGCGACGCCTTTCTCCGGTTTGGGCGCGGGGCCCCGGCTAAAAAAAGGAGCAGTTCTCTAGTGTTCTGTGACGAAGTAAAAGGAGCAGAAAGAATGGAGGAGAAAAAAAAACGTACGCTACTGACCCAGTGACTAACGGCTCGAGCTCGCATTAATCGTTGGCGAGAATTTCAATCGAGGCCGAGGTTTCTCTCTCTTTCTTTCGCGCGACTCTTTCATACTTTACTACCGCTTCGTACTCGCGTTTAAACGCGAGTCGAAGCTCAGCGGGTACTTTCTGGGGGGGATGAGAGCTTTTCAACCCCCTGGGGCAGTTTTAAGGGAACATTTCGCGTCGCCCGGGCAGCTTGGCATTTCGTACACAGAAGAAAGAAACAAAAAATTGAAGTGGCTGGGATCGTTGGGTTTTTTTCATTCTTGGTGCGGAAACGCGTTTTCACGAATCTCGACGGTGTGAAATTGGAGCGAGTCGAGCACGAGAGTCGTACGGCTGTTTCATGTCCTTCGCACTTTTTTTTTCTGTTCATCTCGACTTTCTGGAGAGAGAGTGGAAAACTGATTGTTGTCAACGTACTTGGGATATTCTCGTTTTAACTAAAGTGCAATTTTTTTTTAGATAATTGTCGTAATTTTTAAAAAAGGTTCGTTATTTTTAAAAAAAGTTGAGATAATTTTTTGTTTCTTTAATCGTTGTCAAATTTGTGATTGAATTCTTCCAGAAATAATTCTCGAATTGATATTTAATTAATTATTTTTAAAAGAAATGGCACATTAATATTTAATTGATTATTTTTTAATTAATTGTCACAGCGAACTTGGATTCTTTTTTTGTAATGACAATTACTATATTTGAATCTTTCAGAATTAATTCTCGAATTGATATTTAATTAATTATTTTTTAAATAAATGACAAATTAATATTTCATTGATTATTGTTTAATTAATTGTCACAGCGAAGTTTGATTCTTTTGTTTTAATGATAATTATTATATTTGAATCTTTCAGAAATAATTCCCGAATTGATATTTAATTTATTATTTTTAAAATAAATGACACGTTCATATTTAGGTAATTAGTTTTTAATTAATTGTCAGAGCGAACTTTGATTCTTTTTTTTAATGACAATTATTATATTTGAAGCTTTCACAATTAATTCTCGAATTGATATTTAATTTATTATTTTTAAAATAAATGACAAGTTTATATTTAATTAATTAGTTTTTAATTAAGTGTCAGAGCGAACTTTGATTCTTTTCTTTAATGTCAATTATTATATTTGAATCTTTCAGAATTAATTCTCGAATTGATATTTAATTCATTATTTTTTAAATAAATGACAAATTAATATTTGATTGATTATTTTTTAATTAATTGTCACAGCGAAGTTTGATTCTTTTGTTTTAATGACAATTATTATATTTGAAGCTTTCACAATTAATTCTCGAATTGATATTTGATTCATTATTTTTTAAATAAATGACAAATTAATATTTAATTGATTATTTTCTAATTAATTGTCAGAGCCCTCTTTGATTCTTTTTTTAATGATAATTATTATATGTGAATCGATGTCGAAAGTTTGTCGAAATTCATTCGCTTTTTCCCACTACGATATCTTCACCCCGACCACAGGCAATATGCACGAGGGTTTGGTGATTCTCACAGACCCGATCACTCCCACGCGCCCATGAGAAACCCAATGGGAGTTCTCTCATGATTTTCTGGGACGCGATTTTCCACATGGTTCCCATGAATTCATCGAACCCGTACTACGCGCTTATTCTCTCTCACTTACTCTCTCTCTCTTTCCACCCCCTCTCGATTTTCTCGTCCCATTTTCCATGCGGGAAACGAAGGGTCGTTACCTCTCACGGTTATTTCGACCGAAGGGTGTTAGTCCCTTGCCTCGATTTTTCTTCTCCGCATCGAATCTTCGGCAGGTCACCGAAAACTGTCTTTCATAAAATGTCGAACACCTTACACACTTTACCCTAACTCTCCTTTTTCCAATTCGACAAAGAAAAACACAAAACATAAAAAGTTCATCGTAAATAAAAAGTTCAATATTATTGACAAAAAATCCACGAGCGATTTAATTTTTTTTTAATTTCGAGCGAGATACGCCATTTTGATTTTGAGCACTCGAGTGTTTTTGTCGTTTATGGTAATTACGGTAATAACGACGAGTAAACAGATGGCCCAAGGTCGACACGGTGGAATGCTCATCGTGGAAAAATGATCTGCAATCAGCGTACGAGAAGCTTCGTTGCACACCGTGTTACGCAACACAATACGCATTAGTCAAAGTAGCAAGTGGGGTATACGTAATTCAACGGCATGACTCAAAATACAAATCCTTGTAACAGTTTCGAGACTCGTTTACTTAACGTCGCGCATACCGGAGGAATTCCTTCTTGTCAATTAGTCGCGGCTTTTGTATGAAAAAAAAAAATTTATCCGTCACGTTTTCACGATACTTTATCACTTTCGTGCGCTTAACGAGCTGACCCTTTCTCCAAACCAGCGAACAATCGCTTTTCCATTCTTCTTCGAGCTCGTTCACGTTCGACGATCGACGTTTTATTATTCATGAGCGATGTGTCAGTGAACAGTCACGCGTATCGTCGTTACGTTGTTTTTGGTAAACGATCGAGAACATTTAACGACCGGGAATGATTTTAGGGTGATTTAGGTTGATAAATTAGAAAGTTGAATTTTAACTTTGTTTCAAATCGTTTTTCAAATCTTTCTTGTTGATTAGAAATAACTCTATTATCTTAATTACTCTTGAGGCTTGTACAGTCAGAATTAATTTTTTGTAAAGAAGTTTAGTCGTAAGATTTCTTTTTTATGTCGATGAGATTTTTTAAATTTAGATTATAGGGGGATTTAGGCTGAAAAATTAAAAAATCAAATTTTAACTTTGTTTCAAGGCACTTTTCAAATCTTTTTTGTTGATTAGAAATAACTCTATTGTCTTAATTATTCTTGAAGCTTGTACAGTCAGCATTAAATTTTTGTAAAGACGTTGAGTCGTGAGATTTCGTTTTTATGTCGAAGAGATTTTTTAAATTTAGATTTTAGGGAGATTTAGACTGAAAAATTAAAAAATCAAATTTTAACTTTGTTTCAAGTCATTTTTTAAATCTTTCTTGTTGATTACAAATAATTCCATTATCTTAATTACTCTTGAGGCTTGTACAGTCAGAATGTAACTTTTGTAAAGAAATTTAGTCGTGAGATTTCGTTTTTATGTCGATGAGATTTTTTTAAATTTAGATTTTAGGGCGATTTAGGATAAAAAATTAAAAAATCAAATTTTTACTTTGTTTCAAGTCATTTTTTAAATCTTTCTTGTTGATTACAAATAATTCCATTATTTTAATTTCTCTCGAGGCTTGTACAGTCAGAATTTAATTTTTTTAGGTCGATGAGATGTTTTTTATTTTTCTGTTACATTATTTTTATAATTCTTCTAATAGAGGGGTTCTGATTTTCGAAAGTCGGGACGAATATGTCCAGGGCGAAAGAAAATTCTTCGATAATCGTGTGTCAACGAAATAATAATCCTGCAATGGACCAAAAGTGCAGACCTTCTAGACATCTCTCTCTCTCTCTCTCTGTCACACACACGTCTCACGTGGTAAACGTCGAGTGATCATCCCGAGATATAAATCTCCGGACGCAGGAGATAGTCACGTTGAAAGTCGTGGCACATTTCTATCGAGACGATAGTCGGTGGTCAATTCTACTCGTTGATGGTCCCAGTGTAAGCGATCTTCTCGCTGACTCGGACGTTCGTCGTTGAGTACGGGGCGATCGAAGCTTCTCGCTCGGACGGTTATACTTACACGCTCGAATATAAGAGAAATAGAAGAGACGAAACGAAAGGAGACAGACGGGATGGAAAACGAGTCGAGGAAAGAAGCCGAGAGTGAGGGAGAGGAGCGACGGTAGGAGGATAAAGCGTTGCACTTCTTCTCAGCACTTCCCATACTCTCTCCCGGGTCATGTGGAATGGGATTTACTTATCGAAGATTGCACTGTCAGGAAGCCGTCGTTGTCGTCGTTGACGTTGCTGAGACGCGGCCTTCTCCCTCCGCCCGACTGCTTTCGCTACACGACAGAGAAAATCGGCTGACGGAAACGCACATCAGCTACCTCTTTCCTGTACGATGCGCCAATTCAACGATATAAAACCGTTATCCATACTTCACGAAAATTCTTACAGTCGAATATTCCATAACTTCGCGTATGATCGTCGGAATTTTTTTAATTATAATTTTTTTCTAATCGATTTTTCTTCTTCGATCTTGCGTAATTAATTTTTGGTGCGTTAATTGAGAAGATACGATACACAAATTACTGTGACACTTGGATAAATTGGTAGGCTCTTATTTGTGCCCAACTGATTTTCATTTTTTTCAATAAAATCGTTTCCTTTTATTAGAATTTCAAAGATGCTAAAAATCGCTTGAATTACTGGAACGTAGCGATATACATTATTTCTCTCGCATGCATTCACCGTGTGCATTATCGTTGAATGCAGGTCTATGCAGCGTCCTGCGGGCTGATTTGGAAAACGCACTCGGTCCATTGACATAACACTCGACATATTGACAAGACAAATACGCGACAGGAGGTGGGCACGATTGATGCGAAATTAAACACACTTCCATGCATTTACCTCTTTTGTCAATCGCACAATTAGCCCCGACATTGTTTTTGGAATCGATCTCTGACGTTTGACAAGCATCGATTTCGTCAATTCGTTAATAAAGGTTGCTTACTATAACTGCAATGGCATGTACCGGGACTGGCAAGACAATTATACACGTAAGTTCGAATTGCACCGGAAAGTATCCATCATGGACCGGCAAAACATTTATGGGAACGCTCGGCTGGAATCGTTCCGCTACGTTTCCGGAACATGCAGGTTGTTGCTGCCTAGTGCGACAAAGTTTGCTGTATCGGTACCGGTACGTGCCGTTGCCGTTGTATGACGGCTCGTGCCGTATCGTCTGGAAGCAACCTGTTGTGGGAAATTTCCGATTTCGAAATAACCTTGCAAAGTCGTTTTTGGAGGAAAATAAACTTTGAATTTCCCGGATCTCCCAAAGTCTCCAAAGTAAATCACGAATGTCGGCCATCGGCACATGCCTAGGGTCAATATTTTTTTTCATCGGAAGATATTATAATGAAGATTATGACGTTGTTTTGGCCGATGTCTGAAAAACTCTAGGAGAAAAAAGCGAGAAATTGGAAATAACGATTTATCTACTTAAGATTGATAAAATCAGGAAAATTGAAAATGAAACCGTGATTTTCTTATTGTGCGAGAAATTTGCGGTCGACATAGGCTATTAGGGTTTGAGAAAGGATTAAAATTCACCGGAATTCGATATGCCCAATTTTGATGGGTATCGTGAAACCTCGAAAAATCGACGTTTCGTGATGCTGTGACGTCGTTATCGTTCGTCTGACAGAAAATTTCATGAATAACTTTTTAAAGAGCTCCTCGAGCACTCGAGAACTATACAAGAATCATCCGGATAGCTCAATTTTTGCGGTCGTGGCTATCCGTTGAAAATCGCGATTTTTGGGACCCATAGGAAGACCTGCAAAAAAAAGCCTCGGCGATGAGGCCAAAATTTTTTTTGCTAGAGACCTCCTTTATTTCATCATATTCATGTTACGCGGGGAATTTCCGATTCCGAAAGGATGCTATAAAGCCTTTTTGGACGAAACAAAATTTTGACCCCTCCGCACCCCCCAAAGTCCCGAAAATAAAATCACGAATATCGACTATCGACACCTGCCGAGGGTCAAAATTTGTTTTCATCCAAAAAGGGTTTGTTGAGCGGTTACTGAATCGGAAATTTGTCGCTGATGAAGAATCTGCCGTTATTTTTTCCAACATCTCAAAAACTCTTGGAGAAAAGAGCAAAAAACCGGAAATAACGATTTAACAATTTACGATCGACAAATTTCCAAAATTTTAACAACGTCTCGAAAATTCTTGTGAAAACAATATACATAATTTGCTAGAAATACAAGGTCACATTTATGAAGGGATGTACGAAAACCGATCGTTTTTCTCGCAACCCACAATTTTCTTCAAATCTCTCACGTTTAGCAGGTAGCCGAGTTTACCTGCTCGAAGGTGAAAAAAAGTGTAATGGGCGGATATTTATTAACGACGGATTTTCATCCTACAAAGGATATCTTACAGATTCTTAAGCACGTAGAAGTGGCGTGTTCGTAAATTCATTGTACGAGTGTGAATGAAAATCTCTCCCTCTTTCTCTCCCTTTCTATTTGCTTCTAAAGAGACCGACGATAATTTAAAAAGTTGGGACGAAGGGTCTTCCCATTTCGCGGAATAGGAACGAAAATAAGAAAAGGACAAATATGCGACGCTGCATGGTTTCGGTTCCTTTGGTCTCCCCGGGGGACTGGAACTTGAGCCACGAATACAAATTCTTCGATCGGAAATCCAACTGTTCCACGTCACCTTAAAAAAAAACAATAAGAAATCGATATAAACAAAAAGTCGTAAAGACGTTGTTAGAACTAAGTGAAGGCTAACAGAAATGTTCCATTTCTCTCGAGAGAATCGACGAGCCAATCCTAGAACTCTGAACTTCCGGCTGGGAATGAAGAGAACTTTCGAGAATCCAGCTGGAAGACGAAAACGTGGCAAGCCAACGAGGGTCACTGTGCATTTCGACAATGTATAACTATATATATATTTATAGCAATATATATTCGTGTGTAAGACACTCTTGTATCGCATATTAGAGCAAGAGTCACGTACTTGCTAATATAATAGTAAATAACTACGTATACGAACAGCCAAGTCGTGAACTCACGTACGTAAGTTCTCGCGATTTAGTGTTGGTGCACTAATATTCATACACGCGTGAATGTAACATCCTGAATGTATATACTCGTGAAAGTGGGCTCCGTGCTTAGTTTCTGTACACTCGAGATAGTTCCGAGACATGTTGCAAGTGCCGACGATGCACGTAAGGGCAACGGGACGAGAGAGAAACTGCACACGCGAAGATACATCTGTGAAACAGTCGGCGCAGTCCCTTGTGCTACCTTGAAATCCTCAAAGGTTCTCAGTGAGCCGGCATACTCCTTTAATTAATTATTCTCGCTAGAAGAAACAAGCCCGAATAGCGCAAGTCGCTAATTAATACTTTCAAATATTGAAAAGTTAGAAATGTCTTCTGTACTTCATCGTCGATTAAGGTCAATTAAAAATCCCAAATATCTCAAAGTAAAGTCTGAGCTCGGTTCGTAGTTAAAAATCAATTTTTTAATTGAACTTTCATTATAAAAAATTAAAATTAAAGAAAAAATAAATTGTGGGATCGAAAAATCATTTCGAGTTTATTTATTTTCAAAAATTTGTTCACGATGGTTGTTTGAGCAGTTTTAATAATCCTTTCGTGGAAAGTTGAAGGGCGAATTGTTACGAGCGATAGAAACAGAAAATGCTAAAATATCGCTGGCTACGTGATAACGCGACATAAAATATTTTCGTGCAATCTGGCGTATTTTTACACCGATAATTCGGGCTAGTTTTCCATGAAAACAACCTTCGCAGAGACATGCGCACCCGCAGCGCCGTCTGGTTCCCGGCAGTGCGGCTGAGTAGAAAGTTGTGCCACGTTCGTGCGATTACGCCTGCATAGTGTACTGAAACAGTAGCGGACGGGAGAAGCGAGAGAGGTGTGCAAACGCCTGCAGTGCTCGCAATCAGCTCGTGGATATGCAGCACGTGACGCACAGACTGATCGCGTCTTGATTTTTCATCTTGGAACGAGAAACGAGACTGCCGAAGTTTTGCCACGAGCAAAAGCTCGTCTCGCGAGCTTATTTCCCTCGCGTCTCGCGTCTTTACCATTTTCTCTCAAAACCTTGCTCTCCCTCACGGCTGTATTAATTATGTATTAGCGAGCGTTGCATATAGAACGTGGATGCATTCGTTACCTGAAAACATTGGCAAAGTCAGTAAAAGTCTGTGTGTGTAAGAGAGAGAAAGAGAAAGAGAGCGAGAGCAACAGAGAGAGTCAGAGTGAGAGAGAGAGGGGGGATGTCACCCGAACTGTGGGCGTCGGTCTACACGCTTCCTCGTCATCCTCGCGTTTTTCACCCCCTCCTTAAACAACTTTTCTTCACCGAAGGAAAAACTTCTGAGTGCCACAACGATTTATCAAACCATATGTCTATATATATCATATAATATAATGTAATTATATTATTTTATATTATATTATATTACATTACATTATATTATATTATATTATATTATATTATATTATATTATATTATATTATATTATATTATATTATATACTATAATATATTATATTATATTATATTATATTATATATATTGTATTGTATTATTTTATATTATATTATATTATAGTATATTATATTATATATATTGTATTGTATTATATTATATTATAATATATTACATTATATTATATTATATTATATTATATTATATTTATTATATTATATTATAATATATTATATTGTATTATATTATATTATAATATATTACATTATATTATATTATATATATATGCAAGTCGACCATTACATTATATTACATTACATTATATTATATTATATTATATTATATTGTATTATATTATATTATATTATATTATATTGTATTATATTATATTATATTATATTATATTATATTATATTATATTATATTATATTATATTATATTATAGTATAGTATATTATATTGTATTATATTATATTATAATATATTACATTATATTATATTATATTATTATATTATATATATATACAAGTCGACCTGGACACATAGCCAACATGCACACACATACGTTTTTGTGTGTATGTGCAATCGCACTTACTTAGTTACTATGCAGAACTCATAGCAGCTATGTAATACACTTGGATAGAGTTTTGTATTCGCATAATTGATTCCGAGTCAAGGGAGTAGCTCGTTGCTGTGCCAGTGTCGACGAGCAAACGTAAAAGTTTTCTGTACACAGGCCACTGTGTAGGGGTGTCTCGGTGTGCAACCCTCTGGCATACCCCTTGTACGTTGGTACGCTCTGAGGGTGCAATGGTGAGGTGTATATATTCATAGAAATATAGATATGTGCGTATATTTGTAGAAATAAATATGTTTGGGTGTGTGTATGGAGGTTGTGCACCGGGTGGCTCTTCCACTGCGCTCAGAGCGTCACTTTATACTTAATCAGAATTTCAACAAGATACATACTCTTCAGGGAGAATGTACAGAGTAATACTACTATGGCTATATATATATATATATATTTATATATACGTATCTAGATGAAGATAATACGTAACGAGCCTCAGGAGCGTTAAAGGAAGTAATG
This sequence comes from Netelia fuscicornis, assembly GCA_946811545.1. Lineage (NCBI taxonomy): Eukaryota > Metazoa > Arthropoda > Insecta > Hymenoptera > Ichneumonidae > Netelia > Netelia fuscicornis. Next base: position 42,000,930 of record OX328013.1, on the reverse strand, counting down.
AACTACGTGACTTGTATATATCACTTTTAAATGAGTTGCTATATTCGTTTATGAAGTGCGCCTCTGTCGTCTGGCGTGGAATGAGAAATTCAAATCTCCGTATCAATGTCATTTTTTTTTCGTCAATTTCTATAAATCAGGAACAATTTTTGCTACGAAACATGCCTCGTTTATTTGAGGATAGATCAATAATTAAAAAAAAAAACATTTTTTTCGTCTCATCAATTAATCGATTAGTTTATAAATCTGTGTTTTTTTTTCGAAATTATTTACTGCAATATTTTACGCTGATGTGCAATGGTGTCAACGGAAGGAATATTCGAGTTGATAATCTTTGTCACTTGTTCAGGGTGTTACGGAAATACGATATATAATATGTATATTTCTCTCTCTCTCTCTCTCTATATATATATATATATATCTCGCCTATATTATTTATATATATATAAATATCTCTCTCTCTCTCTCTCTCTCTCTCTCTCTCTCTCTCTCTCTATATATATATATATATATAGAGAGAGAGAGAGAGAGAGAGAGAGAGAGAGAGAGATATTTATATATATAAAAATAATATAGGCGAGAAGAGTCACATTGCTTTCATCAACTGGACTGGATTTTCCGTGTTGCTAATAAATTTATACATTTATACACGTATGTGTGTATAACCATTCTCGAGAGTGCGAATTTGACTCTTAATAAAAGCAGAGCCAAGCTCTTTTTTCATATACTCGATTATTCTCAGCCAAGAAGTTATCTTCATTTTCTCATATCTACGTTACAATTCTGTTCTCTCTGTCTCTTTTGTTCCCTTCTATCTCCAACCATTCTCTTTATTGTTCTCTCATGTCCACAGCCACTCGCGTTCCCAATTAATCGCAAAATCAACTCTTTCCCTCATCCTTCACTTCTCGTTCCTATTTGTTTTTCCCACATATCGTCATAATTTTCTTTCTTTCATTTATTTGTGTGTGTGTGTATTTTTTTTTAATTTGATCATTCGCGACAAAACTCACCCTCGACAAATCTCCATAATCAATATTAAACACGAATATACGACGAGTGAGTCCGCTACGAGAAACTCCTTATTTATAACTAAAAATAAAACTCAACGCAATATTTACGAGTTACATTCTACGCGATCGCGCGGAAATTTTTCCTCAACCCGTTTTCTCTCCCTTTCCTCCCTTCGACCTCTCCCGCGTCCTACCTTTTCTATCAGCCCAGGGCTGCGATATCTCGCTGCCAACGTAAGCATAAAACGAATTATCTTTTCCTTACTTCCGAAGGGGCTACAGAAGTAAAGCGAGCTTGGTAAGTCTCTTCCCCATACCCTTCGTCCTTCCCTCAATCCCCCCCTCCATCCTCGCTACCTTACAGGGTTATTAGCTACCACGTTCGCTATTTATAAGAGGTGGATGTATCCTTCCTTCGGCTCCGATGTTTCTGCACCCACGCGCATAAATACACTCGCAAAACGTACATTACTGGCATACATACTATTCCATATAAACGATATAATGCATTTGCAATGCACCGAACGGTTTATGCTTTCCCTCGCCTTTATAGATTCTCTCCTGTGTTATACACGTAAGTACAAAACTTCGCGTTCTGCCTTTTTTCTCTATGTTCTCCCATTCTTCTCCCCCCCCCCCCCTACCTCCTCCCCTTACTCCTTTCCTTAACCATCGAGTATGTACCAACGTACATTCGAACTCGGGCGTGTGTTTCATCGTTCTATGGCAGTTATTACAGGTAATGTATACAGCACGTAGCGCGAGTCAGTGAGAGTTTTAACCAACGTGCATATCGGTATATTTATCTCGCACACCTTTTCGCCAGCGCCCGCCGTTTCTTTCCTCCAGCCACATCCTCGCCGTCTTTTACTTATGGCCAATGGAGGGCGCTCGCGTACGCGATACCCTTTCGTCCGTGTTGGCTTCTTCTTCTTTGTTTTTTTATTTGTTCCTCTTTTGTTTTCCATTTTTCTTACGCTTAACTTTTACGTGCAACAACTACTTTCCCATTGTATACGCCGCGAACACCGCGAAGCGCGAACTGACAAGAAAATTGCAATTTAAACATTGAATTCGAATTACTTTTGGTTAGAGCGTAGCGAGGGCGCGGATGTGTACGAGACGCTGGCGAACCCGCCATCTCGCGGCCGAGGGATTCACGCGTGCGCGAAAGTTGGAGAGAAGAAGAGTAGAGGGAGAGCGATAAGAAAAGTTGGGAGTTCTTTGTTGCGTATGGTCGAGGGTTTTAGATCGAAAATGGCGTTTAATTAGCGAGGCTTTGCGATATTTGCGAAGAAAATTGGTGGGAGGAGAGAATAATGCGATCAAAGAATTATCAAATGTTCGACCAATGCTGTTGGATAAATTTGTTTATTCGCTCGAAAAAACGAGTGGTTGCAATTCTTTTTACCGATTCGTATTACCCCATTGGCCCGTTGTTCTTTTACGCACGCGTTATACGCGATAAAGCATCTTTTCCGCGCTTCCACTTTGCGCGATGAGCTACGAACGGGGTGAAAAAAAAATACAAAAAAAAAACAAAAAAACAAGGAGAACGCGAGAGTTGGAACGGAACGCTCTTTGCGCGCGGACCTGACACGGTTTTATCGGACAGCGGAGGTAGGAAACAAAGTTCGTTAATGAATTCTTGGAGCGAGGCAAATGTCTGCGAGAAAAAATCTCCGGACGATGGGAGAGAGCTTGGCAAGGCTTGAGCGAGAAAACAAATTGAGGGTGATGAAGAGATGGAAAAGAGAGAGAGAGAGAGAGAGAGAGAGAGAGAGAGAGAGAGAGAGAGAGAGAGAGAGAGAGAGAGAGAGAAAGG